>PVJH01002612.1:90936-164110 GCA_004026705.1 Nesogale talazaci | reverse complement strand
TCTTGAATGGTATGAATTCTACCTTGTCGATATTTGATGTGCAACGTAGGCATTATGCTCAAAAGTAAACTCACTGTCATTAAGTAAATTCCCACTTATGACAGAGTGAAAGTTGGACATTGATTAAGGAAGAGTGAAGAAGAATTGATGCATTTGAACTGTGATGTTTATGAAGAATATTGAAGGTGCAATGGGATACGGAGGAACAAGCAAATCTTCCTTGAGGAAAGCACATCTAGAAGGCGCCTGAGAGGCAAGGATGGCTAGACTGGGTCTCACCTACTTTGCAGATGCTTTCCTTAGAGACCACTCCCTGGAAAAGGACATCATGCTTGGTCATGTGGAGGCGGAGCAAAGAAAACGAAGGCCCTTGATGAGATGCATTGGCACAGTGACTGCAGCCCTGGGCTCAGGCATGAGAACCATTGTGAGGACAGTGCACCGCCAGCCAGTGTTTCCTGCGGAGGTGCGGAGGATCGCAACGAGTGAGAGTCGACCTGACAACAGAGAATGGGGCAGAACTGACGCTGCGTTTCAAAGGCGGTATGTTTTCACTGCAGTGGAATGTCTCGTCTTTCGCCTGTGGAGCAGCTACTGAGTTCAAACTTGTGACTTTGCAGTCAGCAGCCCAACCGGGCATGCCTTATGTCACCTTACTCTCTAGGCTCGTCGATTTAGAACACTGACATTAAGGGCCAATATATGCCATTAAAAGACCATGGTGTACATATAAACTATCTCACTAATAATAAATTAAGCTATGTGAACATTGAATAAGTTTTATAAGCTTAGTGATTTAGTCACAGATACCCACCAATAGTCACTATATTCATTTTTGGCCTGTATTTATAGACTATACTTGGTTATTACGCTCTCTTCAATTTTTCTATGTTCATACAATATAGACTTGAGTTTTTGTAATAAGTAAAAATAAATGAGACAAGACTTTCTACTCCGCATAGGGTTACAGCCTCAGACTCTCTTTGGGGTAGTTCTATCCTGCCCTATTGAGTCACTGTGATTTGGAGTCAACTGGATGACAGGGAGTTTTGACTGAGTGTAAGCATAAAAATTTAATTTCCATATTTTCAGTGTAATCTAAAGCATCACTCAATAATTTGCCCTTTTCTTTCCTTATCCCTTTCATTTAACCCATGTCTTATTATTGACGTAATACACATATTACTTTGGCTTATCAGTTCAGAAAATTGTGGGTTTCTTGTTGATTATATCCCTGTAAATAACATATATTTTGTCTAGCACTTCTAAAATTTTCTCTGGAATGTTGCCAGGCTATATATGCATCTATTTTCCAAATATTAATTAGTCCTCTCTGGATTTACACTTTCATACTGCAAGGTTAGATCTTTATTTAACTATGGAAATGTTCTACTATTGTTTAATGTATGCTTCTTATTCTTCTACTTTGATCTGCATTTGAAAGTTGTGTCTCCTCACTCTGTTGTTTCTGATGTGTTGCAATCTTTTTTTTTTTTGGGGGGGGGGGGGAGCATCACTGCTCTCCAGTGGTAGGAGTAGGAGGCCCAGTCCCACTGCTGGAATTAAACCTCCGTCCCAGTGGGCCGCAGTCCTGCACACAACCACTACGCTACTGGGGCTCAGCCCTGTGTTGCAATCTTTTTAATGATTATTTTCATCTAGTTAATTGTTTGCTATATGTTTCAAGACATATTTTAGTTCTAGAGTATAGCCAAATTCTTGACTTTTACTTGTGGAAGTTTTCTCATCTTCATGATGAATTAAGTCTCATTAGAAGTTCATATTCTCCGTGCCTTTTTCTTCTTTGTCCTTGTCTCCTAAGCTTTCTCTCCCTCTTGAACTCCCTCTACCATTTCATTATCCTTTTATCTATATCTCTTTCTTTCTCTCCTCCCTCCCTTTCTTTTGTTAAAGGTAATATATTGCTTCTCAAAGGAAATGAAACCCACTGCCACCAACTTGATTCTCACTTATCAGGACTACCTTTTCTATTCCTATACATGCCTATTTTCTACTTCTGGGATTCCAGGCGAACTATAATTCTCCTGTGTCTTCTTATAGTTTTGGTGGTGTGTGGAAGAGGCCAAGCAACTAGGAAGTTTCCAGTGGGTACAAGCCAACTAAGAGCAGTATCTGGTTCTACTGGCTTGTATTACTCTAGCACACAAATGCTCTCCCACCTAGCAGCCTCCCATTTCAGTTCTGTACCTATTTTTAGAGTCAAGCTGTAGACACATATCAGGTTTAAAGCTAAGATACAGCTCAAGCTATTTGGGCAATTTTCTTGTAATTCTTAACAAACAAGAAAGACACAAAAGGTCTTTCTTTTCAGGAATTGATTTCATGTTGTGCGCATGCACACCGTAATGTAATGCAGAGAGTGACCCTGTCGCTTGGACCAGAGTCTTTGCAGGAAACTGAGTTCAGTCTTTACTTCCAGCCACTGTGCCACAGTCCTTGTGATTCCTATATGGTACACAGGGGGACAAAAGCTTGCTTCCCTCCTGTACATGGTCAAGAAATGGTCCTCTGACTATAAAACAGAAGCCAGTCTTCTATCAATCTTGGGTTGTGCATCTCACAAGAGTTAGTTAGAATGAATGCACAAGAAAATGGACAATATAAAGTGATTTGGTGGTACTATTTTCCCAGGATCCTGCTCTCTTATTCTTTCTTTAGCAAAACAAAGCAATCATGCAGAACAAAGAAAAATGACCTAGAATATATCTACCATCTAGAAATAGTTTTCAAATTACTTTGAATGTCTTATAGTAAGAAGTTTCTTCTTGTCAGAATTAGTACTATACATTTTTTATGAGAATTTCTCTTGATGTCCTTTGATCAATTCCTAAATTAAAAGCCGCATTGTGTTAGAGACTCAAATATAGCAATGAGCGTTAGAGTGGTGTAAGTTGGGGAGTTATCCACAGGTGATAAGCCACCTGACTGGCACCTAATCACAAAGAGAGAGACTTTAAAAGTTGCAAGCTAATGATATAAACCAAAGCCAAACTCACTGCCATTGAGGAGATACTGACTCCTAGCGATTCTATTACAGCACCTGTATTTAATCAAACCTATAAAAATAATTTATATTTTGTTCTCTGCTATTGCTACTTACCTGAAATAAAGACAGGATTTGAAAGAACATAAAAATCAAATAGATGATTGTCGCAGAGATTTTCTGCCACACATTTCCACTTGACCGTTTCATTAAAAAAGTACAATAAACCCGTGCTTTAAAAAAATATGTACAATGCAAACTGATATGAAACGAAAAGTGCATCAGCCCCACCACAGAATAGAACTCCTCCCCTTAAAATGTTTGAGAAAGCTAACAAATATTCATTCAAGTTATGACTGCATCTAAGTTTTTATTAAATATCTGATTAGAAATTATTTTTGCAATGTAGCATCTGGGATCTTAAAGTCTTGAAGGTAATCAAGCGGCCATCTAGTTCAGAAGCAACAAAGTCCACATGAAAGAAGCACACCAGCCTGTGTGACCACTAGACGTTCAAGGGATCAGGTATCAGACATCAAAGAACTGAAAATTATATCATTATAAATAAGGGGGAGTACAGATTGGGGATCCAAAGTTCATCTGCAGAGGAAGTAACATCCGCTTACAAAAGAGTTGTGGGGAGGAGACAAGCCAGTCAGAGCACCGTGTAGCAATAATGATATATGCATCTTTCCTCTAGTTCTTTTTTTATTTTTTGTTTTTGGTGGGCATCACTGCCTCTGGTGGTCGTGGGCGCTACCCAGTGCTGCTCCTGAGAGCCGCCGCTGGATTTGAACCGCCAAGCCTGCGGGCCCCAGTCCCGCACTCAACCAATTATCCCACCAGGGCTCAGCCCCTCCTCTAGTTCTAAAATGCACCCTCCCAACCACTGTTACCTGAATTCTACCTTACAAATCCGCTAAACCAGAGGATGTACGCTGGTACAGATAGAAACCGGAAACACAGGGAATCCAGGACAGATGATCCCTTTAGGACCAGTGGTGAGAGGAGCGACATCAGGAGGATGGAGGGAAGGTGGAGGAGAAAGGGAAACCTGATTATAAGAATCTACATATAACCTTTTCCCTGGGGTACGGAAAACAGGGAAGTGGACGAAGGGAGACATTGGACAGCATTTGATATGACAAATAATAATTTAGAGGTTACCAAGGGTTCATGAGGGAGGAGGAGCCAAAAGGGAGTGAAAAAAGGAGGAGCCAGTACCAAGGGCTTAAGCTGAAAGAAAATGTTTTGAGAATGATGATGGTGTCAATGGTACAGATGTGCTTTGCATACAATAGATGTATGAATGGATTGTGCTAGCAGTTTATGAGCCCTCCATAAAATGATTAAAAACTTATTTTTGCAAGTATTTACTTATCATAGTGCATACTACTGCTCCAGAAACAGACACTCAAATACCTTTGCTTAGTTACTATCTGATCTTGATTTGTCTTGTCAGGTGATCTCCAACTCCTTTCTGATATGCACATACTCGTCAATATGAATATTCTAACATGCTGAGGTTTAAAATCACATGATTTTCAAAATCTCTTGAACCACTATCTCTTTCACTAGCCATTCAAAACAACCACCAAGGGAAGTCTCCCTAGATCACAAGAGATTGTGTTTAAATGGCTTGCGAATACAAACAAGCACACATGGTCTATATAAATGATGAATGTGTCATTAATGAGGTATCACACATAATGAAAAATGCTTATGAATACACTGATACTTATGGTTGTATTTCCCTTAAATATATATATATATATATATATAATACTCACAGAACAAGAACTTCATTGTTTTAATTGTTTAAGCCACATCAGAGGAAGTACTTAAATATATATATATATATATATATATATATATATATATCTCCTTGTACACTTTAAAGATTGAGACCATCATGTCAGCATTTTTTGGGGGGAGGAAGAGAAAATTATGACAAAAATTTGACATCATTAACTTTGGAATAAAACATTATTGTAAGAAAAAGATCACCTTTAAATTAACAAATATTTAGGATGCCTTTAGAATTACATGAAAAATTTCCTCAGTCATCAAAATGCATTTCTACTAGGATGCCAGTTCATACTTACATTCATTTATTTCAAACATAAAATATGTTTAAACAGTTCTCTGTAATGTGAGGGTGGTTGAAGATACATTGTTTCAGTAATACACTTACCTTAATCTTGTAAGGAACCTTGCAAAATAAGTTGCAATTAAAGCTGTTAGCATCTGAGGATATCTGCCAGACCAGCTAAATTGGAGGCAGGAAGATCAATCCAGAAGGATAACATTTTTTTGGCATTCAAAAAGGGTAATCTTGAGAGATTTCCTAAAGGATAATGACCCATCATGAGAACTTCTTGTAGAAAAGTTTTAAGAAGCTTGAAAATTGCATTGTTTAGAAAAAGGTCAAGAAACTCACCAGGGTGAATTTATTTTCCCATCACGGTACTGAGAGCAGCAGGACTGTTTTGTTTTTGAGGGTGGCAGGGCTGTTCTACAAGAATTTCTTATGAAACTATTCCCATACATCCTACTGCCCTAGTCCTGCCCATGCAGACTACTTTTGTACACTATATTCAGAAAGCATTGAAAAGTAACATAATGCAAGCCCCTTGAGATGCAAAATTGTCAGGTTGACATGGTGTAAATTGAAGAATGAAAAATTCTTTGAGAAAGGTTAGAGGAATGGAAACATTGCCTATATATATATATGCTTCACATTTTAATATTTTGTTCAATATAAGTTTCTATTATGTTACAATATATTTTGATCTGTATAAATATATATAAATTACTTATATAATTGTCTACCCTAAATGTCTACCCTAAAAAAGCTGAAGAAAAAAGTATGCCTCCAGTTGCACTCTTGAAGGATTCTATGGACAAAATATTGAATGATGCAGGAAGTATCAAAGGACAATTGAAAGAAAACAGAATCATTGTAGTAAAAAAATGGTTGACTTTCAACCGCTTGAAGAAGTAGCATATGAACCACAACCATTGGTATTGTAGGAAGAAATCTTAGCTGCATTGAAGCCATTGGCTAAAAAATAGGTCTCCAGGATTAGAAAGAATATCAAAGGAAAGCACTGGACTGGAAGAGTCTATATTTCTACTCGGTCAAAGAATAAATGTGACACAAAAGAAAACAGCAATTACCCAACAATATCATTAATTGAAGTAATTTTTCTACTGAAGATAACATTTTAAAGTTGGCAGCAATGCATATATAGGAGCTACCAGAAATTCCAACCAGATTCAGAAGAGGACATGGAATAAGGGATATCACTACTAATATTAGATTAATTCTGGCAGAAAAGAGACAATACCAGAAAGATACTTTCTCATGTTTCATTGGCTATGAAAATAAATTTACCTGTATGAATCATAGCAAACTATGTACAACATTGTGAAGAATGGAAGTTCCATAAAACTTAATTCTGCTATTTCAGAATCTGTACATTAACCAGCGTTTGTTTCCTTTCTCCATAATTATTCAGTCTATATGTGGAGCAAATAACCTGAGAAGCTGAGATATATGAAGATTTGTGGCTTAAGGAATGTATGTGTCTGCCATATGCTGATGACACGATTTTGCTTGTTAAAAATTGAGAGGATTCGAAGCACTTATGGATAAAAATCAATATAACTTTTATAATGCTCTATAAGTCAATGTAGACAAAACAAATCTTCACAACTGGACCAATATACACTATTGTGATAAGTGGGGATAATAATGAAGTTGTTAAATTTTTCATTCTACTTGGATCCACAACCAGTGCTCCTGGAAGCAAGAGTCAAAGGATGTGTTGCATTTAGAGTAATCTGTTGTGAAAGCATGCTTAAGAGCAGTGGCTCTCCACCTTTTGAATGCTGAATGCTACGGCCCTTTAATACAATTCCTCATGTTGTGGTGGCCCCCAACCATAACATTATTTTCATTGCTACTTCATAACAGTAATTTTGCTACTGCTGTGAATCGATGACCCACAAAGGGAGCATAACCCTTAGGTTGAGACTCATTGCTTTAGAGTGCTACAGATTAAAGATAGCATTTCAAGGAATGAAGTATGCTTGACCTAAGTATTGTACATCTAGTGACCTCGTGCACATGTGAAAGATAGACAACGAGTAACAGAACTGGACAAGAATCGGTGCATTTGGATTTGGGGTGAACAGTATTGGAAGTTACCATGGACAGCTTAAACAAGCAAGTCTTGGAAGAAGTACAACCACAGTGCTTCTATGCAAGACATTATCTCATGGAATTTGGACATATTGTCAAGAGACACTATGTTAGTCCGGGCAGACTAGCGGAACAAATTTCATAGACACGCATATGGATTTAAGCGTACGGTTTATATATTAGATAAATAGGACATTAAGAAAGCATCCCAATCCAGTCCAGTACAAAGCCATAAGTTCGATATTAACCCATATGCCCGAAATCAGTCTATAAAATCTCCTTCCGACTCACGAAGTCACAGGTCAGTGGGTGCAGAATACCGCAGTGCTGGCAGGGATCTTCGCATGGCTCCTCAGTTCCAGGGCTCAGGGTCCATCAACAGCAGAAGTGACTCATCGCTGGCGGGAGGTCTCCATGTGGCCGCCCCAGTTTCAGAGGTCTGGCTCCATCAGGGCAAAGTCATGTGGTCTCCCCGCAGGCTCCTCCAGTTTCTCGAATGCTGCCATCTTGTCTTGTCCATGATTCAATGTCTCTCAGACTAACTCCCAACCACTGGGGAAGATGGCTTCTCATCTTCACAAGGGAAATATCACAAGATTTCCCAGACGTATCAGGAGAAAACCATGCCCACACAGAGACCTCACTGGCTGCTCAATGGCTATCTCCAGATTAACAGGCTAGATTCCACCCCTACGTTTCAATCATAAAATTAACATAAGCACATGACTGCCACAGACACTAATCCTCAACAAAAGAGATCATGCTTGAAAAAGTATATGCTCGGCAAAAGAGAGAAAACCTCTCAGAAATGAATTGTCACGGTGGCTGCAAAATGGGTGGAAACCCTGGAACAATTGTGAGGATCATGAAATCCAGGGCAGTGCTTTTTCCAGTGTCACAGATGTGCATGAACACAATGAAACCTTAAGCTTGCCAAGCACTCTTTCGTCCACAGTCATTTGGATCCATATGTTACGTATTTACAGTCTTATCATCGATCAGCTTCAAATTCCCATAATTTGTAGAAGTCTTTACTATAAGCAGAAGTTTTGATATATTTTTCATTATATTATGTTCCAGAAATATTTTTAATATCCTCTTTTTGCTCCCAGTGGAAATACAAAAATCAAATGTATGATGAATAAGTGATCAAAATGACTTATTAATAGTTACTGAACATTCAGTACTTAAATCCAAAGTTCTTAAATAAACTGGGTCAAAGAATCTTTTAGGGTCATATAATAAGGTGCATAGGGTCTCCTGCTACCCATTACATCTCACATCCAAATCTAGAAAATCAACTGCCTCTATTACTAGATACAAGTGTGGGCATTACTGCATTGGTAAAGTAGCTTTCTTTCTGTGGCTACTGCTCTCCACTGTGCACTTGGAGCCCAGAGACGGTGAGGGAACCATCAAGGCCTACTGTAATCCCTGCCATTATCTACTCAGATCCACAAAACAAGAGTGTGGACTTGTGTCTTTTACTGGATGGTAAATACACCTACTTTTGATAGCTGAACATAAGTTCATCTAGTTAAGTATTCCTTGTGGTAGATAGCAGAAGTCAATGCAAGGGAAGTAAAATTGCTTGGTATGACTATTCTAGGCATTGTCTTTGTAACCAAATGATTGGATGGCACCATACAACTAGGTTATGAAACTCTTATAGATGGGATTGGCTGATGTTGATATCCCACTGGGAATGTAGGGAATCATTTCAGAAAGAGAAAAAGAGAATCACATCACCAACATGAAAGAAGAACCAGAAGTGAAGTGCATCTGAGGTTCCTGTATGAAAATGTAAATGTAAAATGTAAAAGAGGACGCATGCCAAGACCATAGCCAGAGGGAGAATTAGTACTGTGGAATACAGTTCCTTCCATGGAAGGAATACAGGTGTGCATCTGGGCTGGAGACCATCATGCTGACTAGTGTGCTGTTTGGGCACTTAGCAGCCATAAAGGATCATTATAACTCTTATGAGAGTAGGACAGAGACCAAGAGCTCACATGACTGGGCCACTGAGGACCAGAGACAAGGTTGACAGCATCACTGGGAAGAGGGGCAGCAGACCAGGGAACTCTATCTTAACCTCTGCTCACCTTGACATTTTCTAAGGCGCTAGCTTCCCTCACAAACCCCTTAACCATGGGCATTTTCTTTGAGCTCCAGCTAGCTATTGTAAGGTACTAATGTAAACCAGCAGAAAAGTTGTATATCCTGGGAAGTATGCTTCCTGTGAGATTAAACTGAGGTATATTGGACAGTGGCGGTATGTGTCTGACCTCTGCCTCACCGGACGCATCATTAGTCAAATATGGAGGTGGAATTTCCTGCCTTCTGCAGCCTGATTTAAAACCATTTCTTCAGTCATAATCTACTACAAGGCCACTGAACAGCAGAAGGGAACAGATAAGGTTGGGTAGTGATATCAGGTTTCTACTCCTTTATCATATACTAAACCCTTAAGACTTTTAAGAGTGAATAATACCGTATAGATCATGAATAACTGACCTTTACAACTATATCATATAAATGTATAAATTTGGAAATAAGAAAAGAACTAATTTTGATTTTTTTTCTTTCATTTTTGACTATTAAGGAAAAGTATAGTTTTCCTATTTGCTGGAAATAGCATTTGTTACTTTTTAACTGAAAATAACAGTGGTTATCATTCACTAAACTTCATATGATTATGTGCCCTGTAGAAACTTGTGTAATATAAACCCAGACATGTAAATTAGAAATTTGTATAAAAGAGGTTAATGATCCAAATGAATAAGCTCCCTTGATTTCGTGAGTTGTAGACTAAGTCATCCTAGCATATTATTTTTATTATATGATTAGCTCTTCAAAATTCTAACTACTTTATTGAGCAATATCAAGTCATTCTTTTCATCTCTAATGTCATTTTCAGTGGTTGAATTGAATAATAACCATTATTCATGATTCTATTAATTAATTACTTTGACTGAAAAGCCTTATTGCAACTACTAATGGATGTCTTTCTGGGTTTGTGAACAAGGAGCCTTAAATAAAACACTTTCTGCCTAATAGCAGATGCACGCCTACACTTTCTGGTGTTGAATGTGTCCATCAGTAGTATGCTTTAACTTCTATTGAGAAAGTAGGAAATGCTGGATTTGCTGTTTACTTAAAGTTTAATCACTGAAGCGTCTATTGACCTCACGCTACCATTCTTTTCTCTCTCTCCCCCTCTCCCTCTCTCCTAGTGGCTCATTTTTATGCTCTCTTCTCCCACCCTGCTGTTCTGCCTTATGATCTCTCTCTCTTTCTTATTCACATACAAATAACAATACCCCCTTCCTGTATTTGTTTAGGGGAAATAGGGTAGTAATGACACACTTTCCAACAGACTATTAAGTATCATGGAAATATGAGAACAAACCATGGACAAAATAATGAGAATGTAAAATTGTTATATGTCCCAAGATGACAGAAATAAAAGTGAATATAATTACCAAATGGCAAGCCCAAAATGTACTCAGTTATATGTTTATTTACAAATTATTATTTCTCATAGAATACTTGTTTCAGGAATTAAGGGAAAATTTTAGGTGAGTACAAGGTGGTTTATCACAAATCTTAAAGTAACAACATGGTTGACATCAAGGGCTCCATACAAAGTAAATGTCCAGAAAGTGATGATGGCAACATATGTACAAATATGCTTCATACATACTTCATGGATGGATTGGCCTAAGCTCGAGAGACCACAGTAAAATGATCTTTTAATTTCAAAAAGACATAAGATGAGTTATTTTAAACAAGTTAAGTATGCAGGTGTATTTTAAGCATTGAACAGAAACAATAAAGATCCACGGCCCCAAAAGTGTGAATAAGAAACAGAATGATTAGGCTAAACAAACACATTCCAGAAAATGTCTAAGAATTCACGTACGAGTTGGGCTTTGAGAGCCTCCTTTCCTATTAAAAGATCTAACACTTAATTGGATGAATTTGGGGTCCTAGAACACACTGGAATTTCTTAGGGAACAGCCCAGGTCCTGTTGAATAGAGAACTTATTCATAATATGATTTTTAAGTAATTACTTTTCTAAAACATCTGACATGACCTAAGACATGATCAGTTTATATCCATGCAAATAATATTTAAGACAACTTTCTATAAACCTGGAATGCCACTTTAAAGACCTAATTTTCAAATCGTTGCAAATGGCTGCTTTTTCACGTCCTTTTTCACGCAGTGCTTATTTTGCCACCTTTTTTGTGGCCTTTTGCTTCATGACAGCTGGTAAACTTTACTGATAATCAAGGCTGAATAACTTATAACATCTACAATCAGTATGTAATCAAATCTGAGGAAAAAAATTTACACATGCTTATTACATTCCCATATATAGTGAAAGGAACTATTTTTAAACACTGCTATTTAAGACTTACTCTGAAACTCGTGAAAATTAGATATAGCCTTTGCGTTGTCAATGTTCAGGTTTAAATGAAGATACTATAAGTTAATCTGTTGATAGTATCTGCATTTAAGAGTCAGCTCTTCCTTTTCCTATTTTGTTGTCTTAACTATAAATCTTACACCGACTTCGGTGGTAATATGAGTATTTTTAGGAAGACGGGGAGGGGGGAGGCTGCATTCTGAGGAATCATATTTCTAAATACTTGGCATCCAAAATGTTTCTAAATGAAAATTAATTGCTTTTCATAAAAAGAGGACATTTTACAAGACCATGTAATCATATTAGGATAATGACTGGCCTCACTAATGGAAATTAAATATGATTCTGGGTGTTGGCAGTGTGGCCAGGGAGCTAGGTTTGCATGTAAAAGTACAATTTCAATCCCTCCTGAGTGGATTTTAAACCTCAAAATAATTAATTTTGTCAAATAATTAATTTTGTTGACAGGACTGTGATGAGAGTATACCACCTCAATACATATATTATAATTATTTGGAATGACAAGATGATATAAAACAATAATCTTCCATTCTGGCTGTCAAACTTGATCAGATATTTCTTTCAGTGCATCTGAGATTCATGCTAATAACCTTGAATGTAATATGTAAATAATTATCTTCTGTTGTGCATTTATTTATGAAATATTTACCATAGCTAGTGGATGTGTGTCTCTCTTTGTGTTTGTCAGAAAGGTTATAGTTTTACAGAATCCGAAGCCACAAATCTCATTTTAATATAGTGCATGCTTTTTATGTTTCAAAGAACGTGCACCTATGTAAATTGCTTGCATGCTGTACATGCAGAGTGTTGAATGCAGAGAACTCTTTCACATGTGCATTGCTTACCCCTCGAAACTGAGTGCACACACAAGTGAACTTTCCCCTGACATTTTCTAAAATTATTATTGCAGACATGCAATCCCACAAGTAACCTGCAAACTCCTTGACAATCTGTAAAATCTGGGCGATGTGACAAAAAATAAGTAAAAGATAAAGTCAGTAATAGGTATGCCGATAATAATATATCTCAGGATGATAATTTATTTGCAGAATACATAAAAACAACTAAATCTAGTATAAGGAAAACTCCTTGTTCCTGTGGTTCCAGTTCATCTAAGAAGGTGTTTATTCCACATATGAATGTGCTTGAACATATAAAAGATCAATACATGGTTGCAGGCAAGTTTTTGGTAGTGCAGTTGTTTTCGTTTCATTGTTGTGGGAGTGGCTGTGAGCATCTTGGTGGTAGTTCTGACTCACAGAAACCCTGTGTACAACATAAAGAAACATGACCTCTGCCTGCAACATGCTCACAATTGGCAACACATTTGAGCATATTGTTGCAGGCACCATGTTAGTCCACCTTGCTATTTTGTCCCACTGCTCCTCTATCTTACTAAGCATCCTGTCATGTCCAAAGTAGGTGAGATGAAGTCTCTCCATCTTTGCCTTGAAGAAACATTCTGACTATGCTTCTTCCAAGAGAGAGTTGGTTGTTCTTTTTGTAGTCTCAGGGGCTTTCAAAAAAACAGTCCAATCAAAATAAAAACTTCCAAGGGGATCTGTCAGGACTGATAACTGCTCGGCTAAGAGATTAACTCAGAAAGTTATGGCACTTGTTTATAAGGATCATGAAGTGGTCCTCTGAATAAATGTTCTCGAAGGACTCATTATGTGCACAGAGGGACCACAGGAGACATGACACCCCTCACTGACCCATAGCCCAACAGGGGATCACACTGATAGCATTATGGAAATTGTGCCCAATCTGACCACACCACACCAAGGCAAAACACTAAGGGTATGCAACAGAACACCAAGGGGAGCAGAGCAAGAAAGTCCTGAGGGAGTAGCAGAAATAGACGTTGGTCCAGGGCATGGTACCCATCAGACTCTATCAGAAGACACTTCTACAGGTCAACAAACAGACCTGGAACCATGTACATGTTTTATTTTCTTTTCTGTTATTGGTTTTTGTTTGTTGTTGTTTTGTTTTGTTGCTTTGTTTTGCTCTCCTTCATGTATCTGTTATCATTTCAGAAGATTTATCTAGATAAGATAGGCTAGATAAACAATTTGGAGGAGAAAACAATAGACTGATGGTTCTGGCAGGACATAGGAGAGGGGCAGCTGGGGGAAAGGAAGGGGTGTTAACAAACCCAGAGATGAGGGAGCAAATAGTGATCCAAAATTGGTGGTGAGGAGGGGGTAGAAAGCTTGGTAGCGCTTGATCACGGACAATGTACTGAATCCCAAACAAAGGCTGAACATGAAAGTGGGACCAGAGGATAGTAAGAGGAAATAGAGGAAAGAATTAGGAGGCAAAGATCATTTGTAGAGGTCTAAATCAAGGCATGTACATGTGCAAATATATTTATATATGAGGAAATAGATCTATGTGCCTATGTTATAGGTTTAGTATTAAGGTAGCAGATCTTTGGGCATGTATTTAAAGGTTTAGTATTAAGGTAGCATATGGAATTCGAGCCTCCACTCAAGTACTCCCTCAAAGCAAGAATACTTTATTAAACTGACATTCCGTGATGCTCACCTTCCCTACACAATCGCTGAAGACAAAGAGGGTGCATAAGAAAATGTGGTGAAGAAAGCTGAGAGTGCCCAGCTGAAAGATGTAGTGTCCGGTGTCTTAAAGGCTTGAATGTAAATAAGCTGCCATCTAGCTCAGAAGCTCACATGGAAGAAGCACACAAGCCTGTGTGATCATGAGGTACCAAAAAGATCAGGTATCATGCATCAAAAAAAACATTATATCATTGTGTGCTCACCTTCCTGATAACAATCTCTGAAGATAAATGTAGTGAAGAAAGTTGACGGTGCCTGGTTATCAAAAGATATAGAGTCTAGGGTCTTAATGGCTTGAAAGTAAACAAATGGCCCTCTGTCTCAGAAGCAACAGTGTCCATGTGGAAGAAGCTCACCAGCCTGTGTGATCACAAAGTGTCAAAGTGATCCAATATCAAGAATCAAAGAAGAAAAAATCAAATTATTGTGAATGAGTGGTACTGTGGAGTGGGAACCCAAGACCCATCTGTAGGCAACTGGAAATCCCCTTATAGAGGGGCTGTGGGGAGGAGGTCAGCCAGTCAGGGTTCAATGTCCCAATGATGAAACATACAGCTTTCCTCTAGTTCCTACGTGCTTCCTCCTTCCCCCACTATCATGATCCCAATTAAGCCTTATAAATCTGGCTAGAACAAAGAATGTACATTGGTACCAATAGGAACTGGAAACACAGAGAATCCAGAACGGATGATCCCTTCAGGACAAGTGCTGAGAGTGGTGATACCGGGAGGGTGAAGAGAAAGGGAGATCCAATTACAAGGATCTACATATAACCTCCTCCTTCGGTGATGGACAATAGAAAAGTGAGTGAAACCAAATGTTTGACAGTGTAAGATAGGATGAAATAACAATAATTTATAAATTATTATGGATTCTTCAGGAGGTGGAGGTGGGGAGGGAAGGAAAAATGATGATCTGATACCAGTGGCTCAAGTAGAAAGCAAATATTTTGAGAATGATGATGGCAACAAATGTACAAAAGTGCTTGACATACTGGATCTAGGTATGGATTGTTGTAAGAATTGCATGAGCACCCCCTCCCCCCAGAAGATGTAACTCCTGACACAAAGTATGTATGTATATGTATATATTGTGATTAGATCTGTGTGAACCCCCCAAAAATGAATTTAAAAAATAATACTCATCATGAACTTGAGAAAATTGTTACGCAGTTTAAGAAAATGGAAAACTGCATTGCTAAGCACAAGTCAGCAAAGTTTTGCTGAAGAATTTTTTTTACCCCTTTATAACCATCCAGGGTAGCCAAGAGTTTTCTACAAGAATTTCCTTGAGAAACTTTGTTCATCTACTTTGTCGTTCTCATCTCTTCCATTTGTTCAGACAGCTTTTTGTTCTGTAATTCAAAGGAAATTTCAAAGCTACATGATGTGAGTTGCTTGAAGATGCCAAAACTGTGTGCTTTTTAAATGTTATGTGGTGTTAAACAAAAAGCACAGAATTTTAGGGAGGAGGTTAAGATTGAAACACCACCTTAAGAAGTCCATATACCTATATGGACAATGTGTAGTAAAACAATCACTACACATAATAACCATGTTGGATACATGTTTGTTCGGTTCTGTAGCAATGCTTCTGATGTTATCCTTGTATGTGTTTTACCTTCCTACTCACCTGGCTGCCTACCTGTCATCCTGCCTTTCTCCTTTCATATCTACCTATCTATATTTCCTATAGTGTTGTAACTACAGTGTGAGTTTTCTCTACCAAACAAGAGCCAGTGAGCTATAAAGATACATTGACGTTCTTCATTGCTTTCTTACTTCACTCATGCCACGCTAACAGAAATACCACAAGTGAATGGCTTTATTTAACAGAACAAGCAGAAAGGTAAGCTAGAAGCCAGTAGGGCACAGCAACTATACAGGAAGATTGTCTCAATGTGTCAGTTCTAGAGAAAGGTTCTTGTCTCCTTCCAACATCTGTAAGAAGACCAGCCCTTCAAGATCTACCAATTACTTGGCATCGAGCTAACTTTGGTCAAGGAGGTTCTCAGCAGAGAACCCTGATCCAAAGAATATGCTTTGATCCTGGCTCTTCGTTTTTGGAGGCACTAAAGTTTGTCCTCCTCTGCTTTTTCTCTCTCTCCCTTTTTCTCTTAAAAAATAAAAGGTGATACTAACCATGCTTACCACAGTATGGAGGATGACTGTTATCATTACATAACTGCTCTTGACCCCATCACATAACCATGAAACCACGAAGATTCCTGGCTCAGTCAAGATTACACATACTGGGGAAAGGGGAGAAATAATTCAGTTCATAAAATTACTACCATTTTGCATTCCCACTATCAGTGTATGAGAGGTTCAATCTCTCTACCCTCTCATCAGTGTTTCTTGTTTTCTGTCATATTGAACTCTGTCGTCATTCCTGGAATGAAATGATATCTCATTGTTTTAATTTGAAATCTTTTCCTCCCTCAAATTTGGAACAAGGACATTATCTTCTACTTCATTGTCCTTGTGATATCTTATTTGTCACCAAAAATTTTCCATATTCGTTGCTTGGATTTCTAATTGATGTCTTTGTAACATTTCTAATTGACTAGTAATTTCATCATTTTGCTCTTCTTTTGTTTTCCTTAGGTCTTTTAGAGTATTGCTAGTGTTTTCATTATTATTATTCTGTGCGTTTGTGTGTGCTTCCTTGAGCTCTTTGAAGATTTCATACATATATCTTTTGCATTCCTCATCAGATAGTTTTATGACATGTTATTCCTCAGGAAGATGTCCTGGTTCTTTCTTTTGGTCACTTCTCTGTTCCTCTTTATTCTTTTTCTTCATGTAATTTAAAGCTATCTATTGTTTTTAAGGAATTTTAGAATGGCATTTATTTTTTGATTATGCGTTGTACCTGGAGTTTTTGTTTTCTTTGCTTTTTTAAACTTATATTTCTTTGTTGATCTATCCTAGCAAGCAGGCCTGGAGGTGCTGATTTGAAAGAGCACTATGTTGGCACACTGGACACCTCCCTTTCTGTCTCTAACTGGGTGGGATAGCTTGGGTTTATTCATAAGATATCTGCTTGCTTATTTGAAGAGTTTTTACAGGAGGAATGAACAAGTGTTGTTTGACGTTTGTCACTGACCCCTCTTGATGCAGGAGCACTCCCCTCTTGGGTGGGTGGCAGATGTGATAGATGCAGTTAACTAGTAAGCGAACAGTGTCTTCCTCTTGTGAAAAGGGGCAGTCTTTTAGTTTTGTGTTTAATTTTTTATATAAGAGAATAATGAGGATAATGAGGATACTGAGAATAATGAGGATAAAAATAAATGAAGAAGGTGAGGAAAAAGAAATAAAGATACCAATGAAGTGGATGGAGAGGAAAGGACTCAAAAAAAAAAAAAGGAAAGGAAAGGTGTTGCAGCAATTCTGCCTGCTCTTTGACTCATGGGAGTGCATGCCAGGAGGTAAGGTCTAAGCCTGAGAAGGCTCTAATAACAGAGGCCACAGCTCAAGTCTACAGGGTTATTGCCCGTCAGTTACAAAAGTACCACAGGCACAGGCCTGGGGCAGCTTCAGAATTGGTGGAAAATGTGGCTACTCATAGGCGGAAGTAGCAGAAGGAAGCAGCTGGGTGTGGGGTGAAAGTAGGTGTAACAACACCAACCAGGTAGGTTAAGGCTGAGACGGTCTCATTTATTTTCATTTTAAAGCAGTAATTGATTGTTAGTTTGTAGTGGCAGGGATCTTCACACAACATAGTGAACAGTTGGAGACCACCAGCAGCTCTGGGGGAGAAAGTTGAGGTTGTCTACACCCATAAAGATCTACCGGTTCAGAAAGCTGGGGAACAGCTCTACACAGCCCCTTAGGATGGCATTGACTTGCAGGCAGTTTGGTGTTCTTTGTTATTTCCTGTCTGTTTTGTTTTGGACCATTTGTCTGTAAGAAATCAATTCTATCTCAATATCTATAATAATAATAATGAATTAGAGCAAAATAAAATGAAGAAAGGAATTAGAAAAACTACACAATTAGAAATAAAATTGAATGATAAAATGTTAGAAAAGAGAGCAATTTTTAATCTGGTAGGTTGGGCCAGTGGTATCGCTAAGCAGGGTGCTCAGAGGCATAGATTATATCAGACAATGCCCCTCAAGAACGTGACACCAAAATGCATGTCTACAAAAATTTTGTTCACTTTTTACAAATATATCTCTGTAATTAGCCATAATAACAAATGACACTTTTTCAATAAGCCCAGACTTCATGTTTTTAAAACTCTATGTTAATTTACTTTAAGTGCCTTCTAATACACTTTGATAAGAGCTGTTTATTCTTATTACCCAGTCCAAAAGGTGCTGGATTGTGGTTTCATCTGTGTGTGCTATACCGTGTGTGGCGGCTCTTATCGCTTCTAGTGTCTTCAAAGTCATTGATTTATCAAATTCGGTGGTGATTAGTATTTGTGAACCAAATCAATATGATTTTTTTAAAGGAAGGAGTAATAAAAGTGATAGAAAGCATTTTTAAAATCCCCTCTTCAGTTATTAATATTTGTAACAAGTGATATTATCATTCAACATAGATTTTATAAAATAATTCATTCATCAATATTAATTTAATCCAAAAATCACATTCAATGAATTTGCAATAATTCTTACTTGATTTTGTAGTATGATTAATATGGATAGTGAGCCTAATTAAGGGTTTCGCATGGTCTGGTTCATGAAGATATCTATTATCCAAAAAGAGAAGGGTTGCACATGAATTACCCTTTTGGATGATAACCAATCTTAGTGATGTCACTGGACTAAGAGGTATATTTCAACCAAGAAATGAAACTCAAATGATTGAAAAGAAAGCAAATGATACTATATTTGTTTTCATTAGAATAAAACTTCCTCTGATGAAAGGCAAGTTAAGTAAATGAACAATTACTGTTTGCTTTGAAAAAACGAACTAAAATTTGTAAAATAGGTACAATTAACTCAGTTGTAACTCTGTTAACTCATTTAAATGGTTCCAAAACATGAAGTGCATATGCTTAAGCAACAAAAATGATGATGAAAATCACTAATCAGTGTAGAGTAAAATAACAATGAGTTATTCATTTCACCCATTAGATTGACAAGAATATTCAATGCTTTTGAGGGTTTAAAAAATGTTACTTTTTTACATTTTGCTGGAGCCATGAAATGCTATGAATAGCAGTTTTTTTCAGTCCAAAAGAAAATACCTAATAAAAATAAAATATCTATATAATTTGACCCAGTAATACATTTTGATACTTTATCTACACAAAGATAAAGCAGCAATATATTAAACATTTCACTCACTCACTGCCATCAGGTCACTTCTGATTCATTTCAACCCAGTTAGGACAGGATAGAACTTCTCTCGTGAGTTTTCAAGACTATAACAATTTTTTGTTATTGTTTTTTGCTTTGTTTTGTTTTTTGGGAATCACTACCCTCTGGTGGTGGGAGTAGGAGGCCCAGTCATTGCTCCTGTGGAGCTGCTGCTGAAATTGAACCTCCATCCCAGTGGGCTGCAGTCCCACGCACAACCACTACGCCCCCGGGGCTCAGCCCCAGACAGTAACAGTTTACTGGAATAGAAAGGCTCGTCTTTCTCTAATGGAGCTGCTGGTAGTTTTCAACTGCTGACCTTGCAGCCTACAGCCCCAAATATAACTTACTATGCCATCTGGGCTCCTTATTTTAAGGAGCCTTATTCATATCAAGTATACTTAAAATATCGATCCCAATGGCAAAAGCAACAACAACCTGTGTTTGTATGAGAACATGGCTAGAAAACTTCTATTGTCTTGTTGTTATACAAAGTTAAAAAGAATGATTAACAGTAGATGTACTGGGCCAGAAAGATGGCTCTCATACCCAACCACTTTGGACCTGTGGATTAAGTACTGGTCAGCTAACCTCAGGGTAAGAAGGTCAAATCCATCAGCCACTCCTTGGTAAAAGGAGGCAACTGTCTACCTTCCTAAAGATGCATCATTTCAGAAATCTTAAGCAACAGTTCTATTCTGACCTACGGGGTCCCTGTGAGTCAAGAGCAAAGCAATCCCAGTTGTTTGGATTTGGTTAAATGTCCCTCTTTTCAGCTGGTATATGTTCCCAAGACCAGTTCAGTATGTGTAAATTGGCATTATGTAGACATGGGGAACAACCACATTAGGTCACACAATGGAGGATTAATGGATCATTAAACGATGGTCAAACCACTAAGGATTATGGACCGGGCAAGTTGGCATGTCTTCTTAACCATCTCAGCAAGTGGTATATTCACCTGGCATACCTGTGTGTGTCATTGTCAGAAAAAGGTCAGAGTTTATTTTTTATCATGCTAAATGTGCAATGTTAGATAAGGAGACAGTTGATCTATTGTTAAAAATGTAAGAAAGCTATAAATAACATGTGTTATGAAACTCAATTATCTTAGCATCGTATGAAGCATACAGAGACCGATAGACTCACACACATACAAACGTGCACACACATATATCAAGCAGGCTGACTGAAGTTCCAGTTTTAACTAGTTTGGGGATAAAGGATCAATACATTGAAAAATGTACTTCAGCATACCTTAGCACATAGTCCCTTGGCCCCAGGTTTCACACTGGGCAATTGGAGAAGCTCAGTTATTGCTGCGTGCAAACCTTTGCTCTTTGAACCTCAAGGTGTAAATCACCACCAAGGACGAACTGAAGCCATCAATCTAGATGATGCTGTGTAACAGCGTGCTGCAAATAATGGGTTCCCCTGTTCCATGAGCCAAAATCATGATCAAGGCTTCATTCTCTTATGGGGCAGCAAGGGGAGTCAGCTGGATGGTGTCCCTGAAGAGTATGCCTGACTAGCTTTCCTGGGATTCCTACTCACTATCGACCATCCTCAATTCTGAATCATTACCTTTTCATTTTGTGGTTCTGAAACAGATTTTATGTGTAGCGTGCAATCCCATAAAATCCTCCCCTTATTGTGCATATAATTCATGTGCTTTAATAGAGGTAAATACACATTAAGCAGTTCACATTTTAACCTGAAAAAGTATGTGGAAATTATAAGTGAATATTTATTTTATTAGTAATTGTTTCTGTTACTTCATATGTCATCTCTTAGCAATAAAATGCATTTTTGTTCATTTTTTTCATTAAAGACTAAAATATAATTGAGATTTTTTTCATGATTTAGCATTAAATTAAAGGAAAGCCTTAATTGTATATAATTACAATAACTTTAAGTAGCATTCTCAAAATAAATGCCCAGAAAGATAATTAAAAATAATAGGGAAAAGCATTAAAATGCTTATGATTGTCATTAGGTGGTGCAGTTAAAATGATGTTTTGTAACAAGGATGGTACAGTGTCTGGTAAATAAAGATGCACAATGAGTATGTTTATTTATTTTGGCATTTCTAGTCATAGCTATCATGGTATAGTTTTTCTTGATTTTTTACTTATGATCTTTATATTTAATAATGTATTCTGGCACAAATTTTCATAATTGCTATTTTAATGTTATCTACCCCAAACCCTGCTGCTGTTGATGTTATTCTGGTTCCTAGTGACATTCCATAAAGTTTGAGGCTATTAATCTTTATAGGCACTAACAGACCCACCGGTCTCCAACACTTGTGTGACAGGGCCACTGGGGCTACCGTGATAAACACCTAGGTGTTCTGGAACTTATGGTTGCTTTCTAAGCTTCTTCATCTCCTTTCCCATATGACCAAGTAGAGCATCAAGATAGCACTGATTTTCAAGTGTGTACCATAAATCCAGGTGTCTTAATGTCTTTCATCTCCATTCTGCTTGCTGCGAGTGATAGAATTATCCAGTTGTGCATAAAGGGTAAGTGAAGATCTGAGAATTCTCAAAGACGTACAGTTGGTAGGAAATGGATGCTGTGATTTAAACTAATGCAGACTTCATATTTGATGCTTTCCGTATTCTGTCATTGCCTCCATCTTTCGAGCTAAACTCCTAGAAATTTAAAGTATTTTTAAGTTTGACCTCTCATTAATTATTGCAAATTTTTTCTTTGAATAACAATTACTACAAAATTTGAGTAAAACAAGCTAAATATTTTGTGAGATGGTAAGGTTTTTAGATTTATGTTTTCAGATCCACAAGCATATTAAATTACAATTAGTGAAATAAGGATTCATCTTATAAGGGAAGCAATAATCCGTATGTCAAGCTAGAATAGCTAGAATCAAAAATGGTTTCATGTTTAAGTTATATTTTTAAAATTGCAACAGGTAAAAGGAGACAAATTCTCAGTTATTTTATATGTTTTGTCCAAAATATTTATACAGTATATTTCATTAAAAATGACCTGAACTCATGAAATTCCCACAGTGTGTGGTTCTTAATAGTTTCACTATTACGCCAAAAAACTCCATATGCATTGCTGTCAAGTTAATTCTGACTCACAGAGAACTCAGAGGATAGGGAACTGCCCCTGTGGGTGTCTGAGACAATCTCTCTCCACATGAGCAGAAAGCCTTATCTCTCTGGTGCACAGGATAGAGTTTTGAATTGATGATTTTGGGATTAGCAGCCCAACTACTCTGGCATGGCTCCTTTCACCATGATGCAGCTATAACACAAATGGTTTTGTGTGCTTAAAATGCCATTTCTAGATAAAATATTTTTAACTAAATACTCTTAGTGTTTTCAAGAAGACAGACATTTTACTCATTTCTGAAGGTAACAAAAGCAATATAATTCTATGTCTTAAGCCTGTCATAAGGCTGCGTTCAATGTATCAGCAACAGAAAAAGAAAATGGGTATTCTTATGCAGTCAAGCAAAGCTATCAGCATTTTTGTAGTTAGATCAAGAGTTCTGCATGTTCTTTGACCAAGTGTCTAAACATACAATACAATCAAGATTTCCCCCTCCAGTAAGTTAGTAAGTGATTGACAGTAGAGATTACACAGACATCCCTTGTGCTTTCTACTCTGCACTTTCCTTGCTAATCTCCCTTCCAGTAATAATGATTCTAAGGGCTACCCCCAAAATTTGTTTGTTCATCACAATGATAAATGTAATTTTTTAATGTAAGGTTATGTGTTTTTTCATTAACCTCATATGTTCAGAATTGAATTTATTATGATTTATGGTTCATGAGGAATAGGTATCATTTATCTGTGCTTGACCCACTTAAATGAATAAATTTTTAATCATTAGATCCCTAAGTTCAATTATAGATTTTTCAAGTTCATGGTGAAGCATTGGACAGGAATTGTAGATGAGTGAAATGAACTATTAGACTTCCACCCTGAAGTTCAGGTTGTGGCATTTGGTCAATATCTTGCAATTAGGAGAGAGGTAAAAAGGCCTACCTATATACAAAGTATATTCATTTGTCATCACAGATAAATTGTCAAGTATCATTAAGCATTTAGTGTTTTTCTATGTTCCTTCATTGCTCTGTGACACAATAGACTGAATGACTTTATAGCTAGCAGAGGTTTATCTTTTCAAACCTAGATGATGTTTGCTTTGAACTTTTATAAAACTCATGCTTTTCACAATGAGAAGCATTTTGAGTGAAGGGGAAAATTTGAGGTTATAATAGCTTGGATACATTTAATGGGAATCACGTCTTGAGACATCTCTGGTGATGGGTTTCCTGGGATGTGGCATATTTCTTCAGATTCACACTCTCATAAAGGTCCCAACAAATGACTTCATACAGTAAGAGTAGAAAAGCAGCTTCCCACTAGACACCAGATATGCATAATATAGGTGTTCACTACTTCACCACAGGCCACAAAAGGGTTAATTTTCCCTCAGTTGCAAGGGAAAAATATGGTACAGAGAAA
Organism: Nesogale talazaci; assembly: GCA_004026705.1. Taxonomy (NCBI): domain Eukaryota; kingdom Metazoa; phylum Chordata; class Mammalia; order Afrosoricida; family Tenrecidae; genus Nesogale; species Nesogale talazaci. The sequence goes on along the minus strand of PVJH01002612.1, from coordinate 140,040 downwards.
GAAGTTCATGCCTGTATTCCTAGAAGTAAATTCAGAAACAGTGACTCTAGACACGCTTTCAGATCATTGCAAGCATTTTGCTTGAATTTAATATTTTAAATTGTAATTACTAGATATTTATGGTATGCACAGTGCTTCAAAAAATCATAGAAAAATGGAATGAGATGGTAATGAAATTTGTTCACAAATTTCTAAAGCCCCCTCACAAAGAACTGAAAGAAAAATATAAGGTCTTTCCATTGGCTAGTCTGTGTATACATTGATAAACCTTTCTGCTGAAAGAAAATTAAGGACATACCTCACAAGTTGATACCTGGCAGAAGATTAATGAGTGACATTTGTAAGAGCCTGCATTGAATAAGTTAAACTTGTTAACTTGCTAACTTGATACATTAGAGTCCATGCACTCTTGTCGCTATCATTGTAAGGAGAAATCATTCAGAGAAAAACTGGGAGGAAGATGTGTCAAACATTTGTAAAGGCCTTAATGCTCATCAGAAGCACTATTTTTAGACATTACTATCTCACAGAGTAGAATATCAAGTCTGTGTGCTGTTCATGTTTTCACGTTGACACACTTTGAAAATAATACTAAGTTCTTCTAATTCATGAGTAAAATAAGGAAACCATTGAGGGCATCCCCCAAATAGAGATGAGCACAATCAACCCATGACTTGACTAGAATGTAGCACCAATGCAACATAGATCTGAGTTAGGTGCTAGGAGTCAGGGTTTACGTCGACCTACTGTTGTGAGGTGTGGTTGAGGTGGTGCAGCTTCTAAAGCCCCTGCGACCCACCCTGCCCACAGCTGAAGGAAGCAGTGCCAGGACCTGCACCAGCCTCAACACTGACCTTAGGCTCGAGCTGCTTGTTGCCACTGCTGGGGCTATTACTCTTGTGGAAAGTCTTCCGCTCTTTCACTGCCTCTCTTCCTTACTGAGCATCATGTCCTTTAATATGATTCATCTCTACAGACTTCACAGCTTTGTTTACATTTTTTGTGAGTAAACCCAAATTAATCATACAAGCCCCATGAACACCACAAGGAGGGTAGTATTAGACTCAATGAGAGAATAGGAAAATATTTTGTAAGCTTCAGATTTTTTTATAAGCATAAAGTCATTTGAATAAAAATCCTAAAAGCAATTTGAGTGTGGAGGTATGATGATCATCAAAATAGAGCAAACCAGTCCTGCCTACCTAATACTTAATCTGGAGGAGAAAGGCCTGGCAATTTGTTCCTGTGAAGATCCTCACTGCCATCAAGTCCATGCCAACTCCTAGAGAAAGTAGAGGACAGGGTAGAAGTGCCACTGTGAGTTTCTGAGACTGTAACTGTGAAGAGGAATAGAGATGCTCATCTAGCATTTGAACCTGTGATGACAACCCAATGCATAAATACTTCACTACCAGGACTCCAAGAAAGGTTACACTGTACAAAACTCATGAGGCAGTTCTCCTTTTTCACATGGAGTCTGTATGACTGAAAGTAACTTCATGGCAACAATAGCACACACCAAATCTTCTGAATATATATATATATATGTGTGTATGTGTATATATATATATTCATATACATGAATTTTTCAGTTTGGCTTGTGGTTGAGTTTCATGGAAATGATTAACTATCTCTACTTAGAGCAGGGGTGCACAATCAATACGTCGATTGTGATCTACTAGTCTATTGTAAATGTAGTGTGGGTAGATCGCATGGCATTAAAAAATAGATGTAAGCCTATCATCAGTCCCATCATTTAACTGAAAGAGAGCACAGCCAACTGTGCACAGAAAGAGAGCACAACAACTGCACTCAGTGCAACAAAACTGACAAGTTATCGCCAATTTTAGACTTTTTTTTCTCTCAAGCATAAGAAAAGGTATTTAAATGAATAGGGGGGGGGGGGGGAGCTAAGCCCCGGTGGTGTAGTGGTTGAGTGTGGGATTGCGGCCCACTGACTTAGCAGTTCAAATCCATCAGCAGCTCTCCAAGGGCAAGGCTGGGTCTCCCACTCCCAGCAGAGGGCAGTGATGCCCACAAAAACAAAACAAAACAAAATGAGTGGGGGACTTGGACCAAGTAAAAAGACAAAAATATATCGCTTTCATACAGATGGAGGATTTTGACACTACACACTGACATTCAGCTGAAGTCCAGAGGGCATGAACACTTCTGGAACTTACTCACAGAGGGAAAGTACCCAAACATGAGAAAATGTGTGACTCCTGGACTGCATATTTGGTTATACTTATTAATGTGAGTCAGCCTTTTCCTACATAAAGATCATTAAGTCCAAGTACCATTCCACTATGACTGATGGTCATTTGAAAGTGTGCTTGAGGCTGGCAGTCAGCAGCTACTGTCTGGACTGTGAATCCCTGGCTCATTTCATTCAGTGAAAATCATCAGACTAAACTCAGGTAATGACAAAAAATGTACATAGTTAATTGTGTGGTGTTGTGCAATATGGACTCAGGCAGTTATGCAAGGTACATAAACATATATTGTACACATAAAGAATTTTCAATGCATTTATGAACAAACTAAGTAAATAAATGATGAATATGTTTTGCATTTTGGTAGTCGGTAGGTCATTTTGACTTGATCATTTTATAAGTAGCTTGTATGCTGAAAAAGTGTGAGCACTCCTGACTTAGAGAAAGGAAGAACAGAGTTTTAACATATCTTCTTAGATCCTGACTCTCAGTCCACTAGTACTTCCATCATAACAGAGTTCAGACAGAGTTTTCAAAAAGTACTGGTATGGAATCATTAAATAAAAATATCAACATGTGATATTTTATGTGTGATACTGTTTCTTATCTTATTTCTAGGGCCTATGTTGTTCTGAAGGTGGCATTTCCATTTCTCTAATGCTTCCCCAGAGATCTCTGAACTCTTCAATTTATATTACATCAAAAGAGTCTTGCATCCTTGGGGGATTAAAATTGTGTTCTGTTAAAGTGTTCTTTGATTAGGAAAACAAAAGAAGTTTGAAAAAATAAGGTCAGGGACGTCGGGTGGATGAAGTTAAGTTTTCCAAGAAAATTCTTATAGGATGGCCCTTGATACTGTCTTAGAGTGAAGAGGTACTTTGTTGTGATGGGGGGAATTTTTATCTCAGCAAAACATCCTCCTCCCCTTTTGCCACCAAAGCACTTTTCCTTATTTTTCAAAGTCCCTTAATAATAAGTCTCATGATTTCCCCATGTCCTTCAAGAAAATCTACCAAGATTACAATTTTGGAATTCAGATAAGAACAGATATCAAGAAAACAAGACAAAAGCTCTCTGTCTTGAATTTAATTGAGCCAGCTGTTCCTTCCAGAATCCACTGTCTTTATTGAAATGTATTTTCGAAGATAGTCTATAGACTAATGTATGTGTTTTCCTAAAATAACTTCTCTGCAATCATTCACTGATCACACCATGATTTGTTTAGAATACACTCATGCATGAATGAACTATAACCATAGTAGCAATAGTTTTTTGTTTTTGCCTCTTGCTTACTTTGATGCACAGATTATAAGGGTTGATGAATTGGATACATTTTGCTAAATGACTTTCTTCCTTTTTCACCCCAACTGTTTTTACAAAATATTTTTTTAAACTCATCACTATTGAGTCAATGCAGGGTCATAGAAATCGTTTAAGAACATCCCGTTGGGTTTCTGAGACTAGCTCTTTACAGGAGTAGATAGCCCTCACTCTTAAACTGCAGATATTGTGCATCACAGCCCAATACATAAACACTTTATCAAAAGGGAGCTGTTGTAAAATAAAAGGGATGATTCAAATAAAACTATCATCTCAGAATGAGAAGAAGTTATCTTAGATAAAATGAATTTTAGTTGTCTTCCCTTGCCAAATACTCCAAAATGAAATATTTTAAAAAGTGTCCCAATGTATGAAACCTAACAATATAGTAGAATGGAATGATGCAGGCACTGATCTGAATCCCTGGGCTAAAATATTTAATAGTCACATCATTGCTGACAAGCTACTCAACATGTAAGTACCTCATTTTGTTGATTTGTAGGAGGCTAGTAATATGAACTTCACTGCTTTGCAGTAGTTTTTAGTCAAATAATAACCTGTGACTATCTAGGACAGCATCTGACAACTGTTAGAGCCCAAGAGTCAGTTGCTGTTATAACCCACAAAAAACTGACAAGATAAAGTCTAGCTAAGATTAATGACAAGGTGGCACATTTTTACCTAACTACAACTATGGTCTCCACTCTACATTGCACTCTGTGTGATAACAAGGTCTTTCCTATCTCTAGTCCATAGTCAGAGGAGTTTCATTAGAAGTGTAATCCACGTAGGAGACGTTGCATTGGGTTTTGGGTGTACAGTGTTATAATAGCCTTTTGCAAACCTAGTGTTCAAAAGTAAGCTCTCATACCATTCCCTCCTCCAGATTTAGGTTTTATTATTAATAATTTTTAGATACACAGGCTAATGTGGCTCTTCTGTATGGACTTAATTGACATAGAATTTAGATGGCTGCTTGTTTGGGATGCTTTAATACCAGGGTGGGTATTAAGTAGGATCATGCCATAAAAACTAGTTCTTAGATTAAGGTTACGATTAAGTATGAGATCAAAATCCATTTATCTGTGGTTTAAATATGTCCCTGGTTCACTTTAAAAGCATCATTATCATTTTGGTAAAGGACATTATAACTTATCCCCAAAGAGCATAAGGTCGTTCTGTTGGTATTACCATTTCACTAACGATGTAGAATTCAGAACACTGTTGAAGAAGGAGGAAAAAGTGTACAGATAGAGGACAGTTTTTTAGACCAAAATTCATGAGTTGTTGATTTGTATGATCAAAAATGTAGATGACTTAACTTGATTTACATGTACAATGAGGGTTTGTCCATTTACAAAAGCTAGCTGGGCTGTACATACCAAAAAAGGTAACTAGTGTATGTAAATTTCACATATAGTGGTAGGCTTGATTTGCCACTTTGGGGAAATGTCAAGGTAAGAATTTTTAACTACAGTCCAATGAGTCCGCATCCATGTCCTTGGGTAGAAGTCATCTGCTTCTTCTCACACTGGAAAATTTCAGTCTTAACCCCAAGGTAGCACTTCCAACCCTTTAATCTGCTGCTGGTTTTTTCTAGGTTGAGTCTAGTGGGAGTTCCAATTGAATCCTTGTAATGTGGTCTACAAAGGAAGTCGTGTGCCTTGAAAAGGCAGATTCTACAATCCTGGATGTCTATAGTACACATCCTGGTTCACCAAAGGCTAAATACAAAGTAGGTAAAACTACCTACTTAGCGACCTGTTGCCAAGCTTATTCTCGCATTGATCATGTGTTTATTTAATGTTAAGTGTTTTTCCTAATGGCACACTGACCTCCATGGTTGCCTCATAGACTGAAGCATAATCACCTTCTCCAGGAAAGACAAGCTCTCCATCTTTGTGCTTCTTGTATTAAATTTCCAGTAAGGTTCACTAGTCACTCTTGAAAGAGTGTCCATTAAGTAGGGCTTCATAAAGGGTAATGTAGCCAAGAGAAACTTCTGAAACTCAAATGAAGACTGAACATGATAGTGGGACAAGAGAAAAGTAAAAGTAAATGGAGGAAAGAACTAGGAAGCAAGGGACATTCATAGAGGTCTAAACACAGACATGTACATATGTAAATATATTTATATATGATGATGGGGAAATAGATCTATGTGCTTCTATTTATAGGTTGAGTATTAAGGTAGAAGATGTGCATTGGGGCTCTAATCAAGTACTTCCTCAAAGCAAGAGTGCTATTAGCTTTTTTCTATTAACCTGGCATTCTATGATGCTCACCTCCCCAACACACTCATGAAGAAAGTGTGAGTGCATAAGTAAATGTGGTGAAGAAAGCTGATGGTGCCCTGCTACCAAAAGATATAGCATCTGTGGTCTTTAAGATTTGAAGATAAACAAGCAGCCATCAAGTTGAGAAGCAACAAAGCTCACATGCAAGAAGGACATCAGCCTGTGTGATCTCAAAGTGTCAATAGGATCAGGTATCAGGCATCAAGGAACAAAAATCATGTCATTGTGAATGCAGGGGAGGTGCGGGGTGAAGACTCAAAACCCATCTGTAGGCAAGTAAGCATCCCCTTCCAGAAGAATATAGGCATGGATGAGTGCGGCATGGTGCAAAATAGCATGATGAAACATACAACTCTCCTCTAGTTCTTTAATGCTTCTTTCTTCGCACTCTCATGATCCCAATTTTACCTGAAAAATCTGGCTAGATCAGAGCATTTACTCTGGTACAGATCAAACTGGAAACAAAGGGAATCCAGGACAGATAAGCCCCTCATAACCAATAATGACAGTAGTGACACCAGGGGGGAAGGGAAAGGTGGGAGGAGAAAGACGGAACAGATCACAATGATCTATCTGTAACCCCCTCCCTAAGGAGCAAACAACAGAAAATGGGTGAACAGAGACATTGATCAGTGTAAAATATGAAAAAAAAATCTATGAATTATCAAGGGTTCATTAGAGAGGGAGGGTGGACGAGGGAGGGTAGAAAATAAGGAACTGATACCAAGGATTCAAGTGGAAAGCAAGTGTTTTGAGAATGATGGTGGCAACACATGTACAGATATGCTTGACACATAGATGTGTGTATGGATTGTGATAAGAATTATATGAGCTCTCAATAAAATGATTTTTTAAAAATATGGGTGTGATGGGAGAATAATGTTATGTGGCAGAAACTGATTGGTCTTTTGACATACCATAATATCCTGAGAAACTGATTCGGTTGAGGTGAGGCCTTCCCTATCTAAGTAGCTTTTGAGATGTACAAGTAGAAGATGATATATGGTTGAAGAGCTCTAGGCAGGCACACTGCATCATGGCCTGGGAAATGAATGGTATCCTACATTATTTATCCTTGAGTGATTATCTGATTTCACTAAGTATAATGGTTTCCAGGTCCGTCTGTGTTATGAGGTGATCATTATGTGTATGTGCCAGATTGTCATTGTCCATTCTTCTACTGATGGATGTCTGAACTATTTCTAGCATCTTGCTACTATGAAGTGTGCTGCAATGGACATGGAAGAGTTCACGTTCTTTCTCTTAACTTCTTTAGGCTATATGCCCAGTATTTGTAATACAGGGTAATATGAGATTTCTCGTCCCTGTTGTTTTTGGTCACTTTATTTCACTCTCCACAGTGGTTGTATATGTTATGAGACCACCACCTCTGTGTAAGTTTATTTTGAATTGCATTATCCTTATGGTTGTAAAGTGGATATCGTAGACTTAATTTGCATCATTCCATAGTCATAGTGAGCTTTTCTTGAGTTTGTTAGCCATTTGTGTGGCTTTTTGGGTGAACTATCTGTTCATGTCTTTCACCAAATTTTTAATTGAGTCATTTGTTATTTTGTTACTGAGGTATTATAGAATTCTATAAAATTTTGGCAATTTGACCCATGTCTATTGTGTCATTGCTAATTCCTAACCCCCCCCATATTCTATGGACTTATGATTTACCCTTAAAAAACATTTTATTAGGGGTTCATACACCTCTTATCACATCCCATACATCTATCCATTGTGTCAAGCACATTTGTGCATTTGCTGCCATCATCATTCTCATCATTTTCTTTCTACTTGAGCCCTTGGTATCAGCTCCTCATTTCCCCCGCCCTCCTCCACCCTCTCTCCCTCAAAAGCCCTTAATAATTTGTAACTTATTATTATTTTTCATGTCTTATACTATCCCATGTCTCCCTTCACACACTTTTCTGTCATCTGTCTCCCATGGAGGGGGTTATATGTACATCCTTATGATTGGTTCCCCCTTTCTCCCACTCCCATTAAAGAACTAGAGGAAAGTTGTGTGTCTCATCAATGCTATTCTGCACCATGACTGGCTCATCCCTCTCTGAGATCCTTCTGTAAGGGCATGCCCAGTTGACTACAAATGGACTTTGGATCTCCACTCTGTACCTCCCCTTCATTCACAATGATATGATTTTTGTTCTTTGGTACCTGATACCTGGGTGCTGCTGGGTTATCTTTAAACCTTTCAGAGCCCAGAAGCTATTTCTTTTGTTTTCACATTTCTCAACCAAATCACAAAGATAAAAATATCAGTAAGTTGGTGAAATGTTGGCAATTTGACCCTTGTCCATTGTGGCACTGCTCATTTCCACCCCTAATCTGCGGGCTCAGGATTAGTCCCCTCTAATGACATGTATGCACAAATGTTGATGTGCTGTGTGTTGTGTTTCAGTAGGCCACGCTCCTCTACTTGTCTTCTATTATGTGTGCTTCCTTTCTTACACGTATTGGTTTCTTGCACTAATCAGTTTATGCCCTGTAATAGGACCCTGTAGTTTGTCTCTGTTTTTTCATTGATGATCCTTATACCTCTGAGGTTTACATCTTTTTTTAAAATTAAAATTGTTTCATTGGGGGATCTTACAGCTCTTATCACAATCCATACATGTATCCATTGTGTCACGCACGTGTGTACCTATGTTGCCATCCCTGTTTTCCAAACATATTCTTTCTATGTGACCCTTTAGTATCTGCTAATTTTCCCTCCCTCATTCTCTCATGAACCCTTGGTAATTTATGTTATTAATTTTTCATGACTGCTAACCACTTACACTGACCTCTATCTCCCTTCATTCACTTTTCTGTTGTCTCTCCCTGGGAAGAGATTGTATATTGATCATTGTGGTCAGTTTCCCCTTTCTACCCCCACCTTCCCCTTCCCCTCCTGGTATCACTACTCCCATCATTGATCCCAAAGGGTTTACATGTCCTGAATTCCCTGTGTTTTGAGCTCCTAGCTGTGTCAGGGTACATGCTCTGGTCTAACTGGATTTGTAAGGTAGTATTGAGGTCATGATAGTGGTGGCGGGGGTGGGGAAGGAAGCATGAAAGAATGAGAGGAAAGTTGTATGTTTCAACTGTGCTATATTGCACTCTGATTGCCTGGTCTCTTCCTTGTGACCCTACTGTAAAAAGATAACCAATTGTCTGCAGAAGGGCTTCACACTTCCCATCATTCACATGGATCTGATGCTTTGTTCTGGGTCTTTGATGCCTGATACCTAATCCTATTGACATCTCACGACTACATAGACTGATGTGCTTCTTACATGTGGGCCTTGTTGCTTCTCAGCTAGATGGTGCCTTGTTTATCTTTAAGTCTTTAATATCCCAGATGGTATATCTTTTGATAAGCAGATACCATCAGCTTTCCTCAGCACATTTGCTTATGTACCCATTTGTTCTCAGCAATCATGTCAGGAAAAGTGAGAACCAATTTCCATAGTACCATTTGTTGAAGAGACTGTCCCCACTCCATAATGATAGTTTTTAGTTCTTGTTTGAAGTTCACTTGTCGATGTATTTTCTTCTGGATTTTCTTATCTGTTTCATTGCTCAATGTATCTAATATTATATAAGTATCAGGCTATTTTGACTACTGTAGCAGGTTTTAAAGTCTGATAGTGCCAGGCTCCTACCTGATTATTCTGTTAAAGAAGTGCTTTGCTTCTCCTAGGTTTCTTCCCTTTTCAGATGAAGTTGGTAATGAATGTTTCCATTATTATTTCCATTCTTATTAGTCATCATATTAGTGTTGGTGGCATAGTGGCCATGCATTAGGCTGTTAATTGCCAGGTTACTAGTTCCAACCACCAGTTGCTCCCCTGGAGAAAGACATAAAGCGTTAAGATCTACTTCCAGAAAGAGTTACCATCTTCAACTCCTACAGGAATTCTACCCTTTTACTGTGTGTCAAAATTAACCTAATGGAAGGGATTTTGAATTTTTATTCATTACCACCATAGCACATGTAAACACATTCACTATAAAATGTTTGAGTACCCAATATGAGAAAAATCTTAATGCCATTGAAAAGTTATTTAGTCCAAACCCCATTTCTGAAGATAATGTACACTTGCCAGTATTGTGATGTTCACCTACATCTCCTTCCTCAATTTACCTTTACAAAGTAAGGATGTCAAATGCACTGTACACATGTACAATGAGAAGTGCCTGGCATGAAAAGTTATTAAGAAATGTTAAAAATTAAAATATTAGAGATATAGTAAACTTGATATGCACTGCTTTTAGCATCCACTAATTGACACTTTAAGAACAGACATCATCTGCCTTCACTCCAAATTAATGAGCCTTTTTTCTTTGTATGTGCCGAGTGACCTGCGCCTGTGGACCATCTCATAAAGAGACAGAAATTTCTAGGGAACTAATATAATACAAAGTAATCTGACATAGCCTAATACATGTGGAAGTCCTTTGGGGACTTCTTAGATTTCTAGCAGATGACTCCTGGAAGGGGATATTTTTTTTAAAGTGTCTTAATTGAACATTAGGGATAATCAGAGAACAGTAAAAATAAATCCTGAATATGCAGTAGGTTAGAGTAACAAGGAGCCCAATGATGAAGAAGTTAAAGCACTCTATTGCTAATGAAAAAGTCACCAGTTCCAGCCTACAAAGAACTCCACCAGAGAAGCACATACTGGTTGACTTTTGTGAACCTTAGAAATATTACTGAACAGTTCTTTTCTGTCCTATATGATTGCTGTGAGTCAGACTCAACAAGGAGTTGTTTGGTTTTTGAAAAGAATATCAACACTCCTAACAAACCACAATTCTCAAGTTTATAAAATGTACATAGTTGTAAATCTTTGAAAAATTGAGGGCGTTACTGAATGTGTTTATGACCCTTGGCAATATTCAATTTTCTCTTCAAATAAACTTCACAGCTATCAACTAAACAATAACTGCCTGGTGGTAGTGATTATTTCTAAATATACTTTAGTAAAATACAAGTTGCTTCTTTACATAAAAGAAGGAAACACTCCCTATCCAATCTTTTTAATAGCTCCACTTTCTTGTTTGTATCTATTGTGTACAGTATGTACTAAAACGTTTCTGTAAGAAAGGATGCCTTCCTATTCCATTTATAAATAATCAGATCCATTATCATATAACATTCTGGGTCTCTTAGTTCAGTATTGCACATATGTTCCTTTTGAATACTATTCACAGAAAAATGTGACAAAATTTAGATCGTCATAGAAGTCATCAATAGTAGTCAAAAATATTTGTTGCATATCTCATTATCAGAATTGCTGCTGCTCTTCCAGAAATATGATGATTGTGTATATAAGCCTTTTGAGTGCAGGCTTTTTTTCTATTTATTTTTATAGGGTTGGTCATTCTGGAAAGATAAGTAACACCATGATTGCATGCATAAGACATAAATATTTCCTTTTTGTATACAGGAATGGAATAAATTCTCACACAGCACACAAAGAAAATATTCCCTATTCAAGACCCTTTTACACTTGTTAACCTACCAAACATATCCTTCTCCAGCAGAAGTTCTGACTAATTCTTTCTCATATTTTGACTCAGCAGTGATCATTGAAAGTTTTACCAATGAGTATTACCATTATAAATCATCTCAAAATATTATGGCAAAAATCATGTAATTGCTCATTTCTTGAGTATTGGTGTGTAATTAGAGGTGTTACCTGCTTCCCAGGTAATCTTGACTTGTGGTGACTTGAGACGCTATGGAATGAAATACCTCATGGTCCTGCACCATATTCACAGGCATTCCCATGTTTGGAATTGTTGAAGTCCAGTGTTGAAGCCAAGCTGTCAATCCGTTTTGTTTAGGGTCTTCCTTTACTCAATGACCTTCTTCTTCCCCAGCCATGTCCTTCTCTGCAGGCGTCCCCATTCCAATAGCATGCCCTAATTTTATGAGATGAAGTCCTGCTACTCTTCCTTCTAAGAAACATTCTGGCGGTACTTCTTACTACACATATCTTTAGGTTTTTATGAAAGCGCATGACATATCCAATAGGCTTGCCAACGCCATAACTTAAAGGCATACATTTTTCTTCAGTCTTTTTTGTTGTCCAACATCCACCTGTGTATGAGACAACTGACAATACCATTGCGCTTAGTGCATCGCAGTCATCAAAGTGACATAAAATACTCTGGCTTGGGTCAAGTGCACTTTCATCTTTAAAGTGATATCTTTAACACTTTTAACACTTTAAAGAGATCTTTCGCAGCAGTCTTGCTCAATGCAATATCTTATTTGATTTCCTGACTGTGGCTTCCAAAAGAATTGTTGATCCAAGTAAAAGGAAATCCTTGAAAAGCTCAATATTTTCCCCATTCATCATGATGTTGCTTATTCGTCCAGTTGTGATGATTTTTATTTCTCTACATTTCTTTACATTATTTCTTTAATCCACACAAAAGACAGCAGTCATTGATCTTTCTCAGCAAGTACTTCAAGCCAGCAAGTAAAATTATTCCATATGCATATCTCAGGTTGTTAATAAACATTCCCGTTCTGGTACCAAGCCATCATTATATACTCAGGTTCTAGGATTGTTTAGATTGAGCAGATTTGATCAAAATGTATAGCGTTAATGCACACCTTTCCTGATGTAAACCATGTCATATTCCTGTGAGCTGTTTGAACAACTGCTCCTTTAGCATGATTACAATTATGTTTGGCGGATTCCCCATTCTTCACAATATATCCATAATTGTATTGTAGTTCACATAGTTAAATGTCTTCACATAATAAAACACAAACAACCATATTTTTACTATTCTTTGCTTTCAGTCTAGCTATATCTAATATCAGCAATGTTATCCCTCATTTCAGGTCCCTTTCAGGATTTAGTTTAAAATTATGGTTCCCCTGGGGATAAGCTGTTACAACTGATTTTGTATTACATTATGCAAAGTTTTTCTTACATATGGTATTAATGATACTGTTTGATGTTTTTCATATTCTGTTGGATAATCTCTCTTTGAAATGGTAATGGATATGATTCTCTTACAATTGATTGGTCAGGTAACTTCCCAATTGCTTGATAAAGATTAGTGCATCTATTTATTAAAACAATTTGGTTGACATTCATTTACTTCCTGAACCTTGTTTTTCATAACTGTCTTAATTAAACATTCATACTATCATTAACTACTATAAAAGATAGCAATGGAAGCAATGTGTTCAAAATGTTGTGCTAACTAAAATAAAGTACCAAGGCTTCTAATATTATATGTACTCAAGTAAAAATATGTTTGTATGTATATATACATACATACACAAAATAGTTAAATAATAAACTTATGAATAAGAGACCACGATTGATTTATTTTTACATATGTTTTTTCATAAATATATATGAATGTCAAAAGTATAATTTGTTTATTCTATCTTAAAATTTCTGTTCATGCGACTAGTCAGAGATTTAAATTTTCAAATGAAATCTTAGCCTGTAGCTGTTATTCTGTTGCTTATATTTTGAAATAAGTAGCCAATCTCAACTATGCTTGAAAAAAATTAGAAATATATTTTAAGCATTTAAAATAGCAATATGTTTGGAGAAAACCACATGTATGTGTGTATGTATATATATATATATATGTATATCATTTCTTTTGAAATCTCAGTAATACTTCTTCAGTGATCAAAAATTGATGTTTAGTCTTGCTAGGGACTTAAAGGCAATTAGATACAGTAATCTTGGTTGAACTTTCCCTTGCACTAGTGAGCAGTTCTGAGACCATCAACATCTTGGCTTTGGGATCAGGACCCTGGTCTTGAGCATCCCTGGTATAAACATAAGGATCTGGAGTTACAGAACTTCTGATGTACGCACACGCTGAGATCTGTATTTCAAGTTTGTGGACTCACTTTGACTCGCAGAGGACCCCAGGTGCTCTAGTGGGTCACATAGTGAGCAGCTAATTGCATGATCAGCAGTTTGAAACCTTTCGATCCTCTGCAATTGACAGAAGAGGTTTTCCACTCCAGTCAAGATGTCTCACAGAAACCCGTGGGGGTAATTCTACTCTGTCCTATAGAGTCGCGATGAATTGCAATAGACTCAGTGGGAATTCGCTTGTTTTTCACTTCTGATCTTCTGATTCTGCAAGCCAAGTCCTCAAGTCTGCAAGGGGGCCACGAAGCTCACGTAGCTATAAGCGTCCCTGGGGAGTTCATCTGATGTTTTGGGGTTATAGTGTTGTGCCAGGAAGGTTGATGCAGATTGATATTCAAAAAGTATCCTTGAATTTTAGTGAAATAAGGGGATAGTTGGTGGAGATAGTGCTCAGGCTAATGTAAATGGAGAAAATCAGATTCCAAGGATTTTCCTACAATAAAGATTACCAAGTGTTTTCAGAAGTACACTATGTTGGATTCCTATTTGCTTCCAAGTTGTTTAAACAGAGGTAGAAATTAATATCCACATAAAAAATTGTACTCGCATGGTGTGCTATACCAACAAAACACTCCCTTTGTGCCAATGCTGTTTGTTTAACATCTTTACATGTGTGTCAGGCATTGTTATTATTACTTTTGATCAGAGAAGCTAAATAACTGCTGATGTTGCACAGGTAGAAAGACATAGAGCTGAGACTGAAATCTTTAATGGAATAGCTTTATAGACTAAACATTCTTAGAATCTAAGGAAAACTTCTTCCACAAGTTCAATTTAGCTGATATGATACACAAACATACTAAAATTAAACTTAATGGAAAGTCTGTGTGGTTACTCAGACATGTACTGAAATAAGACATGTAAGGACCATGCTGAGCTCATAATGACATTTCACTCCTTACATATTTTTTTGGCATAGTAAATTGGTATTTCACTCTTGACTATTATTTCTGGGATATTAAAAATTTAATTAAATATATAAACTCCTCATTAATAATAGTCCTGTGACTTTATTTATAGGATAGCATACACAAATTTTAATTTCTACATTCTCTGGAATTTCCCCATCCTTTGTGAAGTTTCTGCCTCAGCTAAAAAGAAAATAAAAAATCTTGAATATCATCTTAGAATATTGCATCAATAGGGATAGGATTTATTCTACCAAAGAAAAATTATGTTCTGAGTCAGTTATTTGCAATACAGGGATTGCGAGATGCTATCATTTTTTATACTGCATTCACATTCATAGCTGTTGTGTTGAAGGAATTTGTAAACAGGAACTTTAT
Source organism: Nesogale talazaci (assembly GCA_004026705.1). NCBI lineage: Eukaryota > Metazoa > Chordata > Mammalia > Afrosoricida > Tenrecidae > Nesogale > Nesogale talazaci. The sequence goes on along the minus strand of PVJH01002612.1, from coordinate 124,978 downwards.
CTGATCTAGACATACAATAGGCATTTTCGGTATATCATTTTTATTGCTACTTAATACAACTGCAAACATTCAACTTTGTGGAAAAGAAATTCACCAGTACACCTATTGTTGGATATTTATTTATATTTTAGGAGAGTACAAGAAATTTCAGGGGATTGGTTTTGGGATTTAAGACCTTTCACTTCAGAATCAGACTTCGAAAGCGACATCAATAATGATTGAAAGTTTTTCATCTCTCCTGGCAGCTCAGTGGCCTGCATGAAATCACTTAGTGGTCTGAATTTAACTCCTAAAGGAATTGTCATGATTGACACTTTGAACAAAGAGGGCGAGAAGGGAATGGGCCTGTTAACTAGGAGTGAGTGAATTTCTCCTGTAGGCGTGACAATGTTTACCTCTTTCCATTTGGCTTTAGGTGACCTGAGAATTTAAAAATGGAGAAAGATGTTTTCTACATGGTAAAGGAACATAGGACAGCATTGTGGTGGCAAAGGAAGTAAAGCAGATTGTCATTCCATGAATACACATGAAGATCATCTTACTGTCTCCCACTTACTGGTGTCATAGAAAACATAAGTTAGAAATACGTTGCTTATCTGTGTTCTCTATGCTGGGAAGCTTTGAAAAGCTTGAAGAAAAAAAAATCACAAAAAAGATATTGGGTTTTTATTATGAACTCTTTGAAGCTCCTCTTGCTTACATTTATGATCTTCATTAGCAGGAACAATTTCATATGGCTTATTAGTTTGCACTATTGTGTATCTTACAGAAAATGGTGAACACAGAGTTGTGTAGTAATTTTATTTTTACTGTTATCTTGTATTCTTTCAGAGACAGTTTAGATCGATTTTGTGGCAATTTACCTTAGTAAAACCATCAGCACTACTTCTGGAAATCCCTTCTATCTGTCATTCTCTCTCCCAGTATACATCACAGGATAGTTTTAGGAATTCATGGATATTCCTCTTAAAATGACATGAATATTCAACCTGGTCAAGTGGCTCTCAAGTGACCATCTCTAGACCTTGCACTGTTTACTTGGATTGCACATATCTTGTTTCCCTTGAATAACGTGGACTCCATGTGTCTTTGTTTCCTGAATAATATTTTATATCCTGAAGAAATGCAAAAGAGGTACAACACTTCCTTTATCACTATAGATGAATAGGTATTTTCTAAACCCTCAGACTAACATCAGGTAAGTATGAGATATTAAATAAAAATTTATTCATCTGGCCATGTCAACAAGGAAGGAAATGGGCATGATTATCTGTTCCCAAGGTTTTTTGGCTTGTTTGTTAAATCTTGATTTCCAACTGACTATGGTTGACTAGTCTTTAACCACAGTCACTAGCCAGTCAGGACCGTTGCCATAATGTCCACATAACTACAAGTACAGCAAGTGGTTTCTGGCCCAGGGCTCATCCCTGTTGGGATGGACAGTACCTCATTCACAGCATACATCTGTAGTATCTCAGAAACCGTCCATTTCTCAGGGACTCCATTTTCCCCCTCTGACAAAGAAGTAAACTAGTTATTTTTGGTTCAACTGTTCTGTGTAATTAAAAGTAAGCATTTGTCTAGGTCATGTTAGCCAATGGAAAATTATCTTGAAAAATAATTATATTTGACATTGGATAAAATAACTACAGGTTTACTTTTGTGAAAACGATGGCTCTTAAGAACATCACAGGCAGCACAATTCCTAGAATTATATCAGTGTGGACATATACTACAGAGATAATGCGTGCACCCCAGGTTAAACTCTCCTCTTTGATATGTTGACCATAAATGAACTGGTGGTTTTGTTTCTTTGGATATTTTTCTTTTGTTTAATTGAAAGTAGATATTTGAGTTCTCCTATCTGTAAAAATGTCATGGAGATCTTTTAAATGGAATCTGATTATTGAATTTAAAAGGCTACATGATCTATAACAGAATAGATTGCATAGGAATTTAAAATTAGCAATAGTTCAGATGCCACTGGATTCTTATTTCCATATCCCAAGACTTTTAAGCCATAAGTGAGTAATTCTCCTGGAGAAATATGAATAAAGTAAACTATATTGTACTGATAACTTGTTCCCAATGTTATATTTGACTACTTGACTATGATGATCTAAATCAGTCATAATTTCCACATGAATGTGTTTTTCACCCCCTCAAATATTGACCATGAGCCAAGGTTATTTTTAGACACCACATGCTTCTGCCAAAAAAAAAAAATGACTGAGTGACAATCCTCTTTGTCTCTAGGGTTTCAATGATTTTAATTTATATTTCCCCAAATAATATAAAGTTGTATCACAATAGCATATCAAATATTACTACGAATATTTTTTTTAAATTTGTCATTTTCATTCATCAATACCAATTTATTTCTAATGGTCACAGTTACTAATGAAAAGTCATTAACTTTTAGTAATTGCCGTTGTTTCAATAAGTACACTTCTCAATCTAAATACCTATCATCACTTTCTTTTCAGTAGCGAATTGTTTCTGTTCTTGTCTTACTGAGAGTTGAGTCCATTGCAGTTCATAATCACTCCAAGTGTGCCAAATAGAGCTACTTCATGGGTTGTGACATTTCAGAAATTTATTTCCAGACCCGTCTCCCAAACACCTTTGGGAGAGTTTAAAGCAATCATCTCTCTCTCTTTTTTTTTTTTTTTTGAGTATTTGAGCACTTACTCCTTGCATCACCCAGGTAATCCTTTAGTAGCTAATGGTGCTACTGAAATTTGGTCTCTGCTGCTAAGAAATGTTAGCTATCATTATTTGCTTTCCAAAAATTAATGCCATTCCCATTTTCTGAAATATTTTAATTTTATCTGGCTAACAATTATTTAATAAATTTTGATGTTCTATCTTAAACTGCTGAGTGAAACAATTATCATTTGACTTCAACTTTTTGAAACATTTGTGTCTTCTATTGGATGCCATTTGAATGTTTTCTTCTCCAGATTTTTAGATGAGTCCTTTCATTCCTATGAATCATATCACAAACAGCTTTATTACCAATGCATACTTACTATGAATAGCATTTTATATCTTTAAAATGTGAGAGTATAAAAAAGTAGCTAAAAGGGAAAATGAAAACTAAATCTCTTGGTCTTCATAGACTGCTAGTGTCACTGACGAGAGGGCTGATGGTGCTTTCGGGTGACCCTTGGAGTGCCAATCACAAAGCTAGAAGGTTAAGTCTGCCAATGCATCTGTAATCTGCAGGAGAAAGAGGAGTCTCCTGGATCCTGTGCAGTCTACAGCCCAGGAAACCCTCGAGTCTCTCGGGTTGCTCTGAGTAGAAACAACTCTATAGAAGTGAGTATGGGTTATTGCCACAGATGCTACTCACTATCTGAAGCATCGCATTCAGCGACAGTGAAAAGAATTCTGTATGAATGCATTCATTATGTTTTTATAGGTTTAAGAAAATCCAATTTTGTTCTGACTTATATATAGTGGTGGTCATGTATTCAAAATACTAAGTTAGTCTAGTGAAATATATATTTATGTGTATATGTATGTGTATATATATATATGGAGAGCTTTATATAAACAAGTAATCATATATCAAGCAAACATCCCAGCCTAGATCAAGTCCAAAAGTCTCATGCTAGTCCAATAAAAATAATTTTTATTTCTTTATAATCACCCATTCAATGGTTGAAAAATAAACACTGAATGCATACTACTCTAACACCAATATAGTAAAAATAAAACTGCAATTGAATAAAGTAGTCATTTACAAAGAGAATCAGAAAAAGATTCAAATAATATTTTTAAAATCTTTTTCTGGTAATGTCATTTGAAAGCTCTAAGTATTAACTTATTATTTCTTAGAGAAGAGGGTAATTTCTGTGATAGAATCAACCTACCTAAGTCCTTGAACAAAATTCATCTACCCCCATTGTTAATGAGAATCCATATTTATATAACCTACAATCTATCCTTTCTTCCTATTCAATTTAATGAATAAGAAAATGTGGTTGGGTGTTACACGTAGAAAAAATTGGACAGGTGTCAAAATCGCTTTGAGCTTACAAAAATAGTAGTAGGAGTATATCATTTACTCCTAGTGCCTTCATAGGGCAGAGCAGAACTGCCTCCCTTTGTGGGGCTCCAAGACTAACTCTTCTGAGAGTAGAGTGGTTATGAGTTGGGATTCATTCCATTACACTGTTTGGTTATAGTTTTAACTTATATAAGGAAAGGATTTGTGTGGAAAGTTGTCCAACTTTCCTGGAAAGTATTTGAGGCTTCATAACAAAACTCAAATTTTTCATCCTATATGACCCCAAATTTTCATTATTTGAAAACTGTCATTATGAAATTTATCAAAATAACTATCTCAAATACTTTTATGATATGGTAAAAAATAGAAAAGAAAAGAAAACAAACTAAGTTTGTCCATCGCGAAAGCAAAGAAAAAAACCATAGAACTTTACTATTGAGCCTCTATAAAGATATCCAGAAAGAATATTTTGATAACATAATAAAATAGACTTCACTAATAATTATTAGCATTTTATATGATCACAACCCCTTTTGCAGCATCCCACTCTTCATACATGGAGGAAGATATAATGCAATGTTAACAGGACTGGTCTTCAGAAGACTGTAATAGAGAGCTGGTATATATTGCTTTCAAGTGTCAATGGTCCACGAAGTCAGTGGTTCTCAACCTGTGGGTTGCAGCACCTCTGAAGGTCGAACAATCCTTTCATAGGGGTCACCTGACTCATAAAAGTTGTGAAATTATAGCTATGAAGTAGCAAGAAAAATAATGGTTTAGGTTCACTGCAGTATGAGGAACTGTATTAAAAGGTCACGGCATTCGGAAGATGGAGAACCACTGGTCTAATTCTTTACCTTAAAATAGATGCATCCGGTTCACTGAAAGAAGGGTTTAAAAGTTGAGTATCAAAATTGCGATGCTTGTTAATGTGGATGGTGCAGACCAAATGTGTCACAGTTAATTCTCTATGGAAAAGACAGAACATCTTTCATAAAATTACTATTATAAAGCTTAGAAGCTATTAAAGAATTGCCATTGCTACGGTGGTGTAGAATGGCCATTTTAGATTCAATAAAGTTTAAGTATGATCTGATCATCCTGGAAGGGTAAGGTCAAAACCAATTGCCTGATAATCAGAATTCAGTAATGAACCAAATATCTGTTTAACATACTTTTACAAATATCTGTATATCTTTATCAAAAGAGTAGCATTTATGCAAGCTTGCATAAAGCTCAGACAGGCTAGGAAAGAAGTGGGGGAGTGAAGCAGGAAGATGTTATAGTGCACTGAGTGGGTTGCAATGAATGAGATCCAAGTTTGCATGAAGCAGTAGATGTGAAACTGATCATCTATGGCTACTCAACCTTCACCCAATGCACAGTGAAGAGATTTTTGACAAATTTTAAATACATATAATTTATAGAATAAAATAAAGGAGGCAAGTCTAGGGATATCTTGCAAAGGATGTAAGTTACCTGTCTAAATTGCAGATAGTCTTGAAACGACAAACTCAAGACTTTCATGGTCATCGTTTGGGTTCGTATTGTCCAACAAAGAAACCCCAGAGGTGCTAGATGATGTGCATTGAGCTGCCAACTGCGAGATCAGCATTTTAGTTTGCCAGTTTATACTCTGGAGAAAGAGGAGGCTGCCTGCTTTCCTAAAGCTTGCTCTTGTTGGAAACCACTCTGAGGCTCACAGAGTCTGAAGGGACCCTCTGACATTTGGGGGTGGTATTGCCCAAGAGAAGATGTTAAAATTTGTATGTTGATTTTGTTTAATAGTTCCGCTTTCCTAATTATAAACCTAAGTAATTTCATGTGAATTCGTTTAATGGAAACAGTCAAGTAGAAGAGCTTAAAATATTAGGGAAGAACTACGCTCTTGTGAATGCTGAAGAGAGACTAATTGTACACCCTTTGAATTTTTTCCTATGCTTACTTCAGATTTCCATCCATGAAGCACAGTTTTCTGGAATCCTCCCCTTTGGATATGACCTCTTGATCTATCACTGAATAGTTGCCTTTATTTTAATTAAGCATATAAATATCTGGTTTCTCCGTCATCACATTAGTCACATCTCAAGTGCTCAAAAGTCACATGTGGTTTGTTGGTGCCTGTTTTGTAAAGAGTAGATACAGAATATTTATATCATCACAGAACATTTTATTGGACAGTGGTGATTTACAACTTCTGTACATTAGATTTCATAGATAATTTACCCTCACTCTATCCAAATTTCAAAATTAAAGACAGACAAGTTCTAATGTTAGGGGGGAAATACTTGTCATCTATTTCATTATTATATCATTCCTTTATCAATATACTTTTCTATTTTTCTTAGAATATGGAGATAATTCTAAGTAATATGATCATAATGTGTCATGGTTTGGTTTTCTTTATGTTTCTCCTGGTAGAGAGTTTATGTGGGGTTGTAATTTTTTTGAGATTCAAAAGCTATGTGGTCATGATTGTTTTCTTGTCCCTTTTTTAGGATGACAGATACAAGTATATTAGATAACTTTCTATTGAAGCATAACTTATTGAAGGCCTGTTCAACTGAGTTCCTGTTGTATTCTCTATGCTGCATTTTGAATATTCTCTATTTCTGCTCATTTAAAGTCATGAATATTTTCTTCTGCAGAATCTTATCCACTGTAATATGTATTCAGTGCAAGGGAGCTTCAGAATCATTGTTGAAAGAAAGCCCATAGTTTTAAATTCGTTTTCTTTAAACACTTTATAGTCCTCTATTTTTCTTAATTTCAGGCATTATATTTCTCATTTTTAGAAGATGGATTTATTTTTATAGCCTTAATTTTCCTCTTGTTTGGGCTTATATGTTTATGATTCTTAGGAGACTCTTAGGATGCTGAGGATAGTTTATTTTATGTTGTTCAGTATCTGAATTATGTAATTTCTAAAATTCTGTACTTTGATCTAACAGTGTTAGGCTGTGTTCACTTAGTTGCAGCATCTTGAGACTTGTTTATGAGTTTTTCTAGTGTGGTTCATGAGTATCTTTTACTCTAGGAATAGTTTATGCTTATTACAGGGATCAATTTGTACTCTCCATTTTTTTATGGTATGAACTTAAATGACTCTTGGTGCTGCGTGGCCATGGAAACCAGGCAGCTAAAAGCTTTGTAATGACTTTTTGATTCACCTCCTAGATTGGCGTCCTTTGCATGTTTGTCTTAGAGTTTGGAACTGATTCAAGGGACCTGCTAGTGGGGATTCCTGGAGTGCGTCTTCGGCATTGTTCCTTTCTGTGTCAAATTCTGTCTCACAAGAGTCAGACTGCCTACACCATGATCTCTGACTCCTGACCACTCTAATATTATATGCTCTACTTGAAAGAGCCTTCTCTGTTCCATGGCTTCTAATGTGCTTTTTAGGCACAAAACTGGGCTCATACTAGACATTTTGTTCTGATTTTACTTTCTCTCAAGTATTGTAATATTTAACTTTCTCTAGCTTAATATCTGGAAGGAAATGAAGTTATTCCATACATTCACCTGATTTTCTGGTAGTTTAAATCAGGAAGAACCCATCTTACATTATTTCATTTTAATTGGAATATGTAAATTATTAAATATGTGTGTATGAGTGATACACAACTTAAAAAATATACTCTTAGTTTACACTTGATTTTTAGCGAGTTTTCCTATTATCATGGGGTATCCTACAACCTGAGTAACAATAAAAGATCTTTCATCATTAAAGACACTAGAAGAAATTGAAATGTTAGATTATTTTTATATAGTAAGTACATATTGACTTTAAAGTTATTGAGAGACATAAAGCATGGAATCAGGATTGACAGTGAGTTTGGGATAATCACTCAGTTAAGAAAATGGTTAAACATTTCAATGCTAGCCAAAAAGTTGAATGTTCAGGTCCATGCAGAACCTTTTAGGAGATGTACGCAAAACCTGGTGATATACTTCCAAAAATTTAACCATTGAAAATTCTGTGGGGCAGGATGCTACTATCACGAACAGTGGAGTTGCTTTGGGTTGACAACAACTAGTTTTTTAAAACCATTAAGAAAATGTGAACAATTGTCAAGCTAAAGCAATAGCCATTAAATTTCTTTACATGAATTACAGAGATGAAGTAGAGAGAGCATGTTGATGATAACAGTGATCAGTCAGACTATAGCTATGCCCTAAATTACATTAGAGTCAGTGTATTGTCAAAAACAGAGCATTATAAACCATGGATACAAACTAATCTAACAATCACTGTTTGTTTGAATTTTAACACATGTATAACTACTTAAGAAATAAAACATCAAATGTAAGAAGTGTTTATCTTTTAAAATAGTGCTGTGAAATTGTCACAAGAAGAATAATAACAAAATAATGTGATTGCTATAACTTTTATTACTGTTCTTAACCTAGACTAATAAAAAAGATGGTTATTGATTCATTTAAAAAAGACCAAAAAAATTGCATCTCTAGTTCATTTTCCCCTTAGTATGATTAAATGACACAAGATGATGCTTTGCACAACATTTGATTTTTAAATGTTTACCCTGATTTTTCTTATTCCCAATGATTCTTAGAACATTTATTTTTGAAGTATGCAGTTGTTCAATTTACAACATTAGAAAGATATAGCTTTTCTCTCTTCCAATCTGGATTGAATAACTCATCAATAAACCCCCAAAACATAGTAAACCCTCATTTTTACTGATGACACATTCTTAAATTTTATCTGTATAACTAAGTATTTTTAAAATGGACTTTCACTATAATGACATGTGTAATGTTGAAGGTGTAAAATGATGTAGAAGCTTAATAATTCAAGAAGTAATTATGAACAGCTTAATTTGGAACATTCTTATGTTACTTTATTGCTCTTGATTTCAGGAGTGCTTGCTTTAAATATATAGTGACTAGCTTTTCCAGCATATCCAATTTGCATGTCTTTAAGTCCTGTACTACTTTAATATATAATTTAGAAGTGGCATTTAAAATGATTTTCTTAAAAAATCAGATGTACTTATTAATTATCTTTAAAGCAATAAGATTTTAGAGAAGAGTCTTCAGTTAAAAATGCAATTTGTCACTGAAAAAGTGCATCAATCAGTTAATTTTCATCAACCATCACCTAAAAAAACTGAGCCCGTGATGTGATTTTATTTCCAATATATAGTTTGTCTTTAACTTCTTAAGTGCTTTAGAAAATGATGTCTGGCAATAATAAGTGCTAATAAATACTGTTGAATGACTGACTGAGTGAATGAATTTTAGGACCATAAAAAAATAAACCTGTAAATGCTTGAGTACTTAGAAAAATTGCATTGTGTTTAATTAGCCAGAATTAAGCAATCTGCCAAGCTCAGAAACCATTTTTTGGAAATACTAAGTCCTTAGTCAACATAGGAGCCATTAGATAAATGGATAAAAAATGAGGTTGAGAGTAGGAACTCTATCAGAGAGACCCAGTCTACTAATTTGCTAATCACTGATGAACACTAGCTACATATGCTTTTATAAAACTGACATGCGCTGTTGACTCAATTAACAAGAGCACACAAAATTAATTCTGGCTATAGCCCTCATTTAATTTCAAAGTCATATTTTTCTTATGTAAAATTTTCTGATGGATACTCTGATTTTTAATATTTTTTCTCTTCCACAGCAATTAATGAAATGAGTTAGATTCTGATAGGAAGGTTCTTTTAATGAAAGAGCTGATATATCTAATTATTGAAAACATCACAAAATGCATATATATAATTTTAACTAGAAGGACATTACTCTATCGCATACTATCTGACCATAGGAGGTTGTGTATCTTTTTTGTTGATATCATAAGGTGGCTTATTTGCACGGGCAAAATAAATAAACTTAAAGACAAATGCTGTTATAAAAATGTTTAATGACAGTACAAGACTGAATTGTGGATGGATTCTTCAGAAATTTACATACAACTATGTTTTAAATTGCTATGACAATCTCTCTGCCACATTTAACAAAACAATATCTACCTTTTAGATGAATAAATTTTCTTCTCAATCAAGTTTCACCATTTATAGTAATACATTTTCTTCTCAATAAAATAAATATAATACTTAAGGACTTGAGGTCACCTGAAGCATTATTGCAAACGATGAAAAGCAAGTGATATTTATTTAGTCTAATTGTTTACTCTTTGATTTTTTTAAGGGTTAAAAAAAAGTGAGCCAACCATGACTGGCAAAACACAGACCAGCAACGTCACCAATAAGAACGACCCCAAGTCCATCAATTCGCGTGTTTTCATCGGCAATCTGAATACAGCCATTGTCAAGAAAGTTGACATCGAAGCCATTTTCTCAAAGTATGGAAAAATTGTCGGGTGCTCAGTGCACAAAGGCTATGCATTTGTACAGTACATGAGTGAACGGCATGCGAGAGCTGCAGTTGCTGGAGAAAATGCCAGAATCATTGCAGGGCAGCCACTTGGTAAGTCATACTCAGTTACAGATTCGCGAAACTGTCCAAACCTGCACGTATATTTGGGTATGGTTTTATTGCTTAAGAATGAGTAATGCTTAATAATGTCTATATTATCTTTGACCACCCACTGATAGTGCTAAATCCCTATCATTCTCTTGTTCTCATATTGTTCACCTATGGAGGTTGTTTTCTTCTCTACAAATTGCATCAAAATGGATTTGTAAAAGCTTTATTGCCTCTGTCAGTTTTAACACAGACTCACACAAATGAAATGGATATGTCACATTTTACTTTGCTTTGAAATTGTCTTTATCAAACAGAGAACATGTTGATGAAATAATTTTGCTTATTATATTTCTAGCATCTGTTCTGAGAAACTAATGACCCTAATTCCCTCTCATTGTCTGTTTTCAATATTTTGGGGGTAGGCTAGATGGAAACAGCAAAAGAATATATATTTGGGGGTATGAAAAAAAGCATAAGCTACTCATATCTAGTTGGGAACATTTTATATTGTGGTTGTTCAGTCAGAAGACATAATCATATGTGTGTCTAAAGCTAAAGGAATAACAAAATTTTGAGACTGGGAAGGTATGCAGAAGTAACTGAAAATGCATTGGAAAAAATATTTTGTAACATTTGAAGAGCCTTCAAAGAGTTCATGGAAAAATGGAAATAAAATGCAATGGATGTGTACTTCAAGAATATTTCCCTTTAGTCTTTTCATTTTAACTTCAGATTGTATTTTCCTTTGTTTGAAATTAACTGGGAAATCACTCATTTGTTTTTCTAATGAGAAAAAGATATCAATTATTCAGCATCTTTCTGTGAGCACCCACCAGGAATGTCAATTTCTTTTGTTTGTTTGTTTTTGGGGGCATCACTGCCCTCTGGTGGTCGTGGGTGCTACCCAGTGCTGCTCCTGAGAGTCACCGCAGCATTTGAACTACCAAGCCCACAGGCCGCAGTCCCGCACACAACCACTTATGCCACCGGGGCTCAGCCCCAAATGTCAATTTCTAATACCCAGAACAAACATCATTTTCCTGAGCCCCCCTCTGCTCCTGCTTTAGCCTTTTCCGTCACAATAAAGGTAACTTTGAGCTATCCAGTTTTGCTCACAGTAATCTAGGAAGCAACCTAGATTCTTCTCATTCTCCACAAATGAATATAATTTGTCATGACAATACTTATAATCCCATACCCAACCACCTTTAAACTTGTACCAAAAATCCTCTGCCACACACCACGGAAAGAGCACCCTTAATTTTTCTCCCCTTCTTTTCCTCCTAGAGTATCTCTTGAAAATAAAAAAGAAAAGTAAAAGTAACTGTCCAGTAACTAAGAGGAGCCTTGATGGCTCAACAGTATGTTTAGCTGGTAACTGAAAAGGTGAACTTACACAGTGACTCCCCGAGGAAAAGATCTGGCCAGCTATTCCCACAAATATTAACCCAACTGAAAGCACTACTTTGGAGTCAATTCGGATGCATCCTTACCCTATATGAGATCTTCTGATATTGAACATCTTCACTGGAGCAGGAAGCCTATTTTTCCTGCAGAACAGCTGATGGATTGAACTCCCAACCTTTCTTTGGAAAGTAGTCCAGTGCTTACCAGATATAGTGCCACTGGAGCTCAGAAGTGCTGTAGAACAGTTCCACATGTCCCCCAGGGTCACTTGGGACAGGAAATGGACTCTTCGTCACCTCACAACAAAAGACGCATGACGACTATCATGGCCCAGAATGCCAGTGTCTTCATCTCCATCTGCTTTCTCGCTCTACCTTGCTTGCAAGGAAAGCAGACTGTTGCCTGCCTGGCTGGCTAGATACGTCTGAACCGTTTGAAAATTGCTCCTACTCCTGAGGATTTGTACTAGGACTACTTTCTGCTCAGAAGAAAACTCTTTGCTATTATTTGTTCCCTTCCTTATTTTATACGAGGATCAAAAGTTACCTCTCCAGAGAAACAGTTCCTGAGCATGCTCTCTAAGATATAATAATTCTGTCCCTGGGCCATCAGTGGTAGAATTCTTGTGTTTCATATAGGACAGAGCACTCAAAGGGCACATTCTGTGCAGCCACCACCTGTTGACTGAGGCTTACCTATTGATAAAAGGCTGAGCAGATGGCTGGAAATCTGCCAAAATTGGAAGAAAAATCTGGTAATGTAATTCTGAAAATAAGTCAAGAAAAATGGTGTGGATCACAAGGGTCTGAGCTGTAATTGGCCATTGGAATGAGACACAATCAGGCAATGTTTAGATCTTTGTGCATGGAACTGCCTTCAGTTGGGACTAGTTTGACAGATGTTGACAACAATAAACCTTCTATATTTTTGCTGGTGTTCAGTGCCATTGATATTTCTCTTACAGTACTTGTATGCACAACAGATGAAAATACTGCACAGTATTATACCTTCCTCACAAGTCAATTGTTTTTATGTTTGAGCCCATTGTTATAGCCACTGTGTATATTTTGTTGAAGGTTATATTAGGCTGGATTGTCTAGAGAAGCAAATTCCGTGTCACTCATGTGCATAAAGAAAGAGCTTTATGCTCAAGAAGTAATCTTACTGTCAAAAGGCACCCCAGTCCAGTTCAACTCCAATCCATAAGTCCAAGGCCAGCCCAGATCCTCTTCAGACTCATGTGGCTGCAGGCTACTGACTCATAAAGGTAACGTGTGAAGCAGGGAGGTCACGGGCTTGTGGGTACACATTGAGAAGGCCCAAAGCTGGTGGAAACAAGGCATGTTTCCCTGGGTGGGGCAGTCCACATTGGCCACCACAAGAGGCAGCCAGAGTTCCCCGCAAACAGAAAGGCAAAGACGTAGAAAAAATGACAGAGAAGTTCCGAGCTTCTGCCCTGTAAAAAGGTCAGACCTCCCAGGAGACATCTCCAGGCTGAAATCTGACCGACATGTTGGAGTCCAGTCCTCCATAAATGCACATTGACATAAAGTCATCCCACTCCCACAATGGTCTTCATTTAGACTTTTGCTGATCTTACACTTTACCAGGAATAGTTTCCTTTCCCGAGGCATGCTCCCTCCGCCCCACCAGAGTGAAGACACAACGTCCATCCTGGTGCACTTCTCCCACAGACATGCCTTTGCTAGCAGGCTTTGGGGATTTTAATGTTGTTCCCAAACTCTACCCTGTAAATTGCATCAGCTTTCCTCCTGTCATGCCTCTCCATCCTCCAGCCTTTACATGCATCTGAGATGATTGGAATACTACGACTTGGATCAGCTATATCTTAATCATCAATGTGAATCTTTGTTCAGACCCCAAATAGTGATTGTCATATAATAATATAATTTCATTCGTAAGCACCACAACTTTTTTCTATATTTTAAGTAAAAGACCGCTTTCCAAATGATATTGTTCAATTTAATTCGCCCCTTTTAGTTCTCCTTAATCCTTTTATTCAACTTGCTTACCTATATGTTGAAGTTTTGTGACTTTTTTCTTTTCATGCTAATTTGAAATTCTTAGCTTTACTGTGAATTTTACTACTGTCGTTTTAATGTCTCAATTACACAAACCAAAGTGGGAAAAAAAAGATGTCGCCAAATCGCTGTGTCCCGAGAGGCAGAGTTAAATTGGACCTCCAATAAGATAACATTGCTGCTCAACTCCAGTCATTACTCTTAGGCTATCACTGGGTCGTGCCTCAGGTTAATCTCAGAAACACGTATCTTCACTAGCTGTAATTACCCTTTCTGCCTAGCTCCAAATCAAAGATTTTGTTTCTTTAGTTTAAATTTAGTTGATCACTACTTATGTCTTCGCTGGCTGCCTTCCTGTAAGAGAACAAAGAATGTCCTAAGCTTGCATGACTTGACATAACTTTTCTTTTCCAGAGATGTGTCTGAATATATCTACTTTTTCTTAATTTATGTTATTGTAAATGCAAATAGAGATATTTTCCCCAAATCATTGTATTAGGACATACCGTAATCCAGACGTCATACCATTTAATAGTTCAGTCATCTCAAGCACTGTCATGAATTCACTACCACAATCACTTTTGAAACATTTTCTTCTTTCTTATTCTCCTCGATATTGGCTCCTCATCCCTCCTCCCTCCCCTGCCACACTCCACGGGAACCCTTATTCTACTTTTGTCTCACTAGAATCACCCAACCCGAGTTTCATAAATTGAAAAGCATAGAAAGATACTTAAAAGAGTCAAGAATGCTATCAGCAATAACAAAATACAACAGAGATAAGCACCGATCTTAAAAAACAACAAAAACACAGTAAATAGGAAAAACCAGATCAAGTCCAAAGTGGATCAGAAGAGAGAACAAGTGGCAAGGTGTGAGCCATTCATTTTAATCGACTCTAATCATCTCTCTTGTACTGTCTCCCTGATAACCAGGTTACTTAGCCCCATCCCTCCTTGTGGTCAGAGGGGACTTGCAGGAGTCTAATATCCAGCGTAGATGCTAGGGATGCAGTTTGGGCTCCCACTGTCATTCATGTATTCTTTAAGCCAGAACTTCACAATCTGAACTCTGACAATGATCAGCTTTGGCTGTTATTCTTTCCATATCTTGAATCACAGATGCTTCTTCCATGTGGGCTCAGTGGACATTGAGAAGAGCCCGGTCACTGCTCTTTCTAAAAGCTGAACCGTCCCAGTCCCTCACCGTCCTTTGCTGAACGCCCACATTTTCTATATTTATTTCATGAGGGTGTGTATCATGTCATGTTTTAAAGTTATTATTGAGGTGTTAGTTCCTCAATTACATCTTGAATAAGATGCTTGATTTTCTAGGAGATGTACCCAGTTAAGGCTTTATTACTAATTTATTACAACTTACTGGAAACTAAGTACTTCCAGGTTATTAAAAATAGTCTACTTCTTTCCTAAACATTTACTTTTAAGTAAATCTTCTATGATGCACAGTCCCATACCTTGGATGTCCCTAACATGAAAGGAACTGATCATGGATCAAACTGCATGCTTCTTTTTCATAAGCAATTAGCATTATTAGTCTCATTGAAGGTAGGCTTCCCTAAGTGTGTTTTTTACAAAACTTGGAATGAAATTAATATTGATTAAATCATTCACCTATTAGTATTCTTCCTGTGCTATATTAATTGATAACAAATAATATATGCCTATATAAAAAACTTCTGTTTATCTAACAAGAAGTAACAAATCTTATTTCTTGTTCTTTAAAATGACTTTAAAATCATTTTAAAGTCTTTAAAAGACTTTAAAGACTTTAAAATGTCTTTAAAATGACAGTGCTATTAGGAAAAGTTAAGTATTCTACTGTGAATTCCTGTAAAATGAATCTTACATATATAATATCAAATAAGAATGCTATACATGTGATTGAATTAGCATTTACTGCTGCAGAGAATGTGAAGAGAATAAATAAGTGCAAACTACACATTGGTAGAATTGCAAAATTATACAGCCATTATGAAAAACAATATGTCATTTCTTTAAATAAATACACATACCATTCAGTTTTGCAATTGCTCCACTCAGTATATACCCCAAAGAAATAAATAAGAAAATATATATGCACATGTATGTTTATGGCAGCATTATCTATAATAGCATGGAAGATATAACATTATGGAAACAACCAAAAAGCATTTCTGTGAGAGAATAGATAGGCAAACTCTGATACATACATTCAGTAGAATATATACCTTTAAAAATCAGTAGTCAGCTGAGCCCCGGTGGTGTAGTGGTTGAGTGTGGGACTGCGGCCCACTGGTTTGGCAGTTCAATTCCAGCAGCAGCTCTCCAGGAGCAAGGCTGGGCCTTCCACTCCCACCAGAGGGCAGTGATGCCCCCATCCCCACCCCCCAAAAAAGAAAGAAAACCACATTTTTGGCTGAGCCCCAGTGGTGTAGTGGTTGTGCACAGGCCTGTGGCCCACTGGGATGGAGGTTCAATTCCAGCTCCACAAGGGCAAAGGATGGGCCTCCTACTCCCACCACCAGGGCAGTGATGCCCTAAAAAAAACAAAAAAAAATCAGTAGTGAAACTCTTAAATACCTCATGACACAGATGAATTAGGAAGATATATCACTCAGCAAAGTTAATCAATCTCATAAAAAAACAAATACTTCACGACATCACTATTTTTAAAAAAAAGAAAAGAAAAGAAAAATGGTGTCACACTGACAGAAGCAGATGTTGAAGGCTCTGAGGAGGCTGGGATATGAAGGAAGCATGGGAAGGGAAAATAAAGGAGACAAAAACAGGGTCATAAAAATAAGTGAACCTAGCATTTATGAAATATTTCCTCTAAATAGCAGCTCTTTTTACTCTGCAATACAGGAACTACCTGTATCCCTGCTCTAAGCCTTCCACTTTATAGAGCTCGGCATTATCTACAGTTTGACACATTAGGAAACTGAGGCTTAGAGAGACATAAATAATTTGTTTGGAGCAGAAGTAGTGTCAGATTATTTGACGTGAAATTGAGTATCACCAATGTTCCTATGCTGCCTCAAGAAACGTAGTTGTAGATGTGTAGATGGATGAAGAATTGGAACTGTGGCACATGTATCAATCTTGACAAACTCTGAGAGCTCATTAACACTGGAGCCTCTCTGGAGGGGTTCACATACTCATGTGTGACAGTTCTATTTCTCTCATAAGTGAAATTCATGGACTATCATGGAAACACCCTCTGTGCAGCTTAAGCTCCCACTACCCGCGATGGTTTGCCAGTTTCTAGTTGCATTCTTTTCCACTCTCCACACCCTAGAGGTAGTCACTCTTCGGAAGCTGTTGTAAGATTTTCTCAATGGCTCTTCATTGTCATACTTCTGCATTCATTCATGTTCATAGACATCTTGCATTGCTGCTTTGTGTGTTTATGAGATGCTAACAAAAATGTCTAATGCATCTTTTTCACTAAATAGTGTATTGATTCATGTTGATATGTGCAGTTCTAATCTATTTGCATGACATGCTATTTTATTAAACATCATGCATTAATGGAATATAAGTAAAATAAAGGAATAATGCAATTCTAAAAGAATTAAAAATAAAGGGACCCTCATAGGAGTTGTGACCTGAGACCTGAAAAGTAATATGTTGAAATGTCTTTCTTTGAAAGAATTATGTAAGCATACCGATGAATGGGTTGACATGATATAAAACTAAAATTAAGGATATGTGCTGAGAATATACTGAAAGATTTCAGGTTTCAAATTATTGAAATTAAAACTGAAATAGAGGACAGAAGGATAACATTGTAAATGGATGTTATAGTAAACAATTAGCATGGTGAGTGAAAGGAACACAGGATAAATCAAAACAAATCGACTGCCAGAGAGTCAATTCCAGATCATAGCAATCCTAGAGGTCAGAGTAGACTTCCTTTGTGAGGTCCCAAGGCTATAAATCTTTTCCAAAGCAGAAAGTCCCTTCTGCGATACCTTGGCAGGTCAGTTTGTAGAACTGACTTTGTCCGATACACAGCCAACACTTACACCAGGGCTCCTTGAAATCGAGAAATTATTTTCATATCCCGAGTTGGGTTCTCTGTTGGAGCTACTTGACACAGAAATGAGGAAACATGCAAAGTGAATAAGTTTGTATTTAAGATAATGATTACAGGACTGAATATATAATATTATGATTGTTATGCATGCCTGGGGATATTAATGTAGATATATCTAATAGAGTTGGCTAGACATGTACAAAACTCAAAGAAGTGGTATATGAGCCAACAATATAGATTGTTAAAGATGTTGATCAGCCCACCAAAGGAGAATATAAAGAATTAGAAGAGAATATTGTCTAAATTTAGGTCTGTAGAAAAATCTTTAAGTCTCTAGTATAGGAACCTTTTGGAAAAGCCTACTGCTTTTCAGAACAGTAAATCAAAATGATTTCCTGCACAGTTATCTGATCTTCAACTCAAGCCTGCAGTGATTCGGCCTTTCCTAAACTTATGTTTGATGGTTGTTTAGGCACAGAGTTCATAAGCCCTCTCCCTTAAACAGCTCATGGTTCCCAACCTGTCAAGGCCACATGTTCAACTTCTCTCATTGATTTCAATACATGCAGTTGACATTCCTGAGCACCTTGCCTTTTCTATCCAAATTAGCATCTTCTATACTATACTGATACCATACTATACTGATGTCCTAGTGGTATAGCGTCCAGCAACACACAAGCCACAACAGTACAACACACTGACCAACAAATGGTAGGAGATAACCTGTATTTTAAAACTGGATCACAGTACATACCTCTCACTTGTTCTTTTCATTCTTTTTTTTGCTGATATTGATTCCCAAATTCTATACCTGAATATATCAAAAAGACATTGTTACTTGATTTGGTGGTCTAGTCATTTTATTAACTCGAGAATGAACCCCATGGCCTATATAAAAATATATCACAGTTAAAGTCTCTCACTTGTATTTTACTTGTATCCAGGTACCAATTCCAAAATTTTATACCAGAAAAAAAGACATGGTTAATTAATTCAGGGTTTTATCCATGTTGTTAACATGAGAATGAACCCAATGATTGGTTCATTGGATAGCAAACTTCTATGAGGTCATTTCCATGACAGACATATAACACAAAAATAGCTAAAGTATGGTTTTACCTTGAGATAAAGTGCATGTACTTCTATACATTTATTTTTCTAGAGCAATTAACCAAAAACAGAAACAAAATGTGGAGAATGTTACCAGTTCCATTTTCTCGTATTTGTCTCCACCTATTATCAGGACTTGTTCTGGCTATCTGCTTATTTCCAATGCCTCCTCCCCCTGCAGAGCCACAGTAGCACCATGGGATAGGTGCCGGGCAGTTAGCTATGAGGTCAGTGCAAAGAAAAGGATATCTACTCTTATAAATATGTACAGGAAACCCTAAGAAGCACTTTGACTCTTTTCCATGGGATCACTGGGAGACCTGGTAACATCTGGGTTACGCAGTGGCTAGTTAGAGTTTACCATTTGAATCCTCCAATCACTGAGGTTAACGGATGAGACTTTCTGATCCCATACAAATGGACAGCTTCAGAATCCCTAAGACCAGCTCTGTTCCCCTATAGGGCCCCCGTAGGTAGCATTGGCAGTGCACTCAGGCCACCCTGAGTAGTCTAGGACCACTTGCTGTCTGTGACCTAGACTGCAGCACACACGTATCAAAAGCATCTTCTTTTCTCCATTGAAGTCCCACTCTAACTGTCAGATCCCAGGTAGCCTGTAAAGGAATTGAGCTGATAAATATTCACTATCCCGTGAACAATCACTAGAACAGGTATCGCTCTTGCATGTTACAGTAAGAGTCAGCAAAAACAAAAGAAAGTCCTCTGTGAGAATTTCCAAGTAAGTTTTTTAAAAAAAATTAATTGATTCTAATTTCTAAAAACTGAGCAATGTGAAAGACAAACATGTGTTCTTCTGAATATTTCACTGAATTTGGACTGTTACAATATTAAAATAGTTAATATTTTAATCTAAGTTTAGTTCTGAGGTCTTTTTTGGTTGGTCAGACACAGTCAGTAAGACAGTTTTTTAAATATTGAATAAAGACAAGTGTAATATGAGAGGTCAAAGACTTAAAGTGTCCTTCTGTACCAAAATATCATGCAAAGGTTGGAGACTTAGTCTAAATCAATGCCATTTTTATATCTACTGATTGCACTGGCTTGATTACACAGATGCTATAAATAAACATTTTTAATGTTTCCCCCATCTTCTGATTATTTCACTGTTAAAATGCTTGCAAAAGATACATCTTGTGAATTTAACAACCCAGTTATTTATAGTTAGAGGAATCAAGTGCTAAAAGATAATTAATCTGTAGCTATCACTTTTGTTCTAAAGCTTGTCTCTGTCTTTGAGGAACTAGTGCAGCTTGGAAAAAATACACAAAATAGTCAAATTGATTTCGTGAAGGAAATCATGAAAATGCCCTAGCAATTGGGCAGATGTTGGAGAGAAATATTAAATGAAAACAAGGGAGAATAAAAAAGCATGTTTCAAAAAATAGTTTTCAGTGTATTCTAAAAAAATGATAACTTTGATGAAGACTCAATGGGGCATCAGCCTTAGAAGAGGTTTATTAACAACATGTGATATGCAAATGGCACAACCTTGCCTGCTGTGAGGAGGACTTAAAGCACTTGCTATTGAAGTTGAAGAATTGCAGCCTTCGATATGTATTACAATCCAATGTAAAGAAAATCCAAATCCTCACAATTTGACCTCTAGGTAACATCATGCGAAATGGAGAAAAAGATTGGAGTTAAGGATTTTATAGTCCTTGGATCTACAATCAATGCTCATGGGAGCAGCAGTCCATAGACAGGTTACATTAAGTAAATCTGCTACTTAAGAACTCTTTAAAGGGTTAAAGAGCAATAGTGTAATTTTGAGGACTAAGGTGCACCTGTACTAGACCATGGTCTTTTCAATCGCTTCATTTGCATGCCAAATTTGGCCATTACATTAGGAAAACCAAAGAAAAACCAGTGCATTTGAACTTTGCACCTGGAGAAGAAAACTAAAAGCTCAAAAGAATGAACAAATCTGTTTTGGAAGATTTACAGTCAGAATACTTCTTAGAGGCCAAGTAGGTGAGACATCATCTCAGCTACTCCAGTCATCTTATCAGGTGAGACTGGGCCCTGGTGACAGATGTCCTTCTTTGTCTAGTGAGGCTGAATGATGACCCTTGGTAAAATGGAAGGGTAGCAAAAAGGAGGGAGACTCAATGGGATGGATTGGCAATGAACTAGCTGTAAGAACAGTGTCAAGGATGGCAGAAGACTAGGCAGTGCTTTGCTCGTTGGTACGTACTCTCACTAGAGTCTCAATCCACTCAATGGCAGCTAGAAACAAGTACAAAAACAATGGATTCCAAATGCTTATCTTCTTAATCCCTGCTGTCACTTTGCAACCAAAAATATATTTTATTGGGGCTGTGGGAGCATCACTGCCCTGGTGGGAGTAGGAAGCCCAGCCTTGCTGCTGCTGGATTTGAACCGCCAACCCTATGGGCCGCAGTCCCACATACAATCACTGTGCCACCGGGGGCTCAGCCCCAAGAAATACCTTTTTAAGATAGAAACATTTGTGTTGCCATCTGACTAAATCTTCAAGTGATTTTCCTTTCCACTTTGAAAAGGGAGAGGGCCAGTGAAGGGGCCACAGCAGCTCACAGATGCCTGGAGGAATCATTTCCTGTTCATCTGGAAACCTAGTTGATGGCGCTCTTAGCCTTGCTGAACACCCAGCTTAAGTCTTTCGTTTTTAGAACATGTCATGTGCTTTCTCTCAATAGGGCTTTCACCCATGTGTTGTCTTCTGTCTAGCACGTTCTTCTGTATCAATATCAGAACCACCAGACTCCACTTTCCTAACGCTTCACTCCTTTACCTAGAGGCTCATCCTTCTGATATGAGCGCAAACATCATTACTGTATCGAAATGGACCGTGGTTCCTTACATTCGTTAGGTATTTTACTTCCCTTCTAGAATGTTCCTTAGTTTTGATGATATTTTTATCGTTTGTTTCTTTTATTATGTTTAGTGAAATGTGTCCTTGACCCCAAGGCTCTAAGTTCTATAAAATCATGGGCTTTACACTTTAATCAAATTCTTAAAAGAGAGCAGAGGGCTGAGCCCTGGTGGCGTAGTGGTTGTGTGCGGGACTGCGGCCCACATGATTGATGGTTCAAATCCAGCAGCAGCTCTCCAGGAACAAGGCTGGGCTTCCTACTCCCACCAGGGCAGTGATACCACACACACACAAAAGAGAGAACAAAGAACTTGCACTTCCATAGTAAATACTCATTTAGATGATGGTTAGAAGGAAGAGTTGACTTGACTGTAAACTTCTGTCCACCATTGAAGAGAATTAATCAGAAGAAGAAAGGGGAGGCAAAGCACAGGAATAAATGGTGGATAGTGGAGAAGTGATTGTTGCAATTTCCTATGTACACTTTGGACTTATTGGTAATAGAAAGCATTGTGCCCCCTCATTGGATAGATGATTGCTCAGTCTCTCTAAATCCACACATCCCAGTGGGAGCCATTTGATAGACTTGATTTCATTTTATTCTAATTACAACATAGCCTTGCATTAGCACTTATTCACAAACAAACACCCATAGATACATGTGCCTAAGCACACATGCAGTTGCAGCTCCAATGGTTTAGTTGGTTATATGGTGAACTGCTGACCCCACGCGTGAAGTTCAAACCCAAACAGCTGCTCTATGAGATGAAGATAAGGTGGTCTGCTCCCTTAAAGATTAAGAACTTCAGAACTCAAGTGGCAGTTTCACCCCATTCTATAGAACTACAATGTGTTGGACAGCGGATTTGAATAAGTTTCTGATATATATATCAAGCTCTCTGACTCCTAGCAATTCTATAAGCCAGCATGCAACTCCCCCCCCCCATGGGTTTCTGAATCTTTATTACGAACTAGTACTTCTACTCGCAGTAGCAGTAGTTGACAGCCTCCTCTTTCTCCTGAGGAACAAGTTGTGGGTTCACCTTGCTGACCTTGAGATTAGCAACTCGATGCATAGCCCACTACACTACCAGGGCCCCTCTGCTGCAGATGTATCTCACACTATGCTGGAGTCAGGTGGTCTTTGCCAACTGTGCCCTTCACCCTTCTTGCTCACTGTGCATCAGATATCAGACACCTCTGAGCTCTAAATGGGCCCTGCCCCCTGGAGCTTCAGTTGGGTTGGAATCACCATGGTAGTGGGCAGTGGTTGCTGCTGAGTCTGGAGCAACTGGGGTTGCACTCTCACCTGGCTAACACCAGCCCTCCATGTCGCCTGCCCCTTGCATCTCCATTGTCCTGCTCTTAAGGCTCTGGAGACAGGTCTTGCCCACAGGTGACTTCTGGCTCTGTGGGCAGATGAAGCTTGGCGACCTGGGCCTGTTGGAGGCTATGGAAGATACTGAAGGGCAAAGGAGTCTCTTTGGAAGAAGAAACACCCTTCACACAAACCGACCGACTCCGGTGAGGCAGACCCCATAATCTGCTTGCAGCCCAGACAGTCACAGCCACAGCCCCCTCCTGCACATTGCTGAGTTCCTCTGCCCGCCCACAGAAAACACATGGTCTATGAATATCTCTTGCTCTCTCTCGCTCCCCCTCCCTCCCTCCTTCCTTCTCACTTGCTCACTTGCTCACTTGCTCCTTAATGTGCAAAATAATCAGATAATAGGATTTGAGTTTTTTCCCTCCGTGATAAATGGATAATGTTGGATGATGAGATAGCTAATAAGTGAAGAGTAGCTGTTATAGTAAATGGTGTATTTGTTTAAAGAAAGATCTTATTAATATAAAACTCGCTGTGCATTCCTCACATGGTATACTTTTGTAGCTGTCCCTTATTACAAAACAAATATTATCATTGAACTTCATTTTCTAAGCTCTTTTAAGCATAGATTATTTTTTTACACAATATGCTGAGAAGTAAGTCAATGAGTATTAATACTCATTTTGCTGACTAGGGACTGAAACTCAGAGAATTTAACTTGCCTTAGATCACATAAATGCAGCTCTCAAGCTTATATCTAATGACCCTAATTATTTGTATTTTTCCTTGTCAATAATTCCTTCTCTTTTGAATGTGACCATTTAAACTGGAACACTTGTGAGAGAGAAAAGAGGGGCCACTGATGGTTATGCTGCAAGTTGTGAGCTAAATGAGGGTTTTCCTACAACTTTAACATATTACCTACTGCTTGTGCATAAGGGAGATTATCCACGCCCCGTGTTTCCCTTATGATAACTTCTGTGTTGGGTAAACTTTAACACTTTGTAATAAAATGTGTGTGCTGGTAAGTGTTCGCAAGTCAGTTCTGACTCATAATGACCCTGTTTACAACAGATCCAAACACTGCCCAGGCCTGTGGCATCTTCACCATTGCTCCTGTGCTGAGCTCATTGTTTCAGCCACTGTGTCAATCCCTCTTCCTACACTGCGTAGCTAACTGTTAGGCCTTCCTCTTGTTGACTTTCCCTTTACTTTACCAAGCACTGGTCGCTACTGATATATGTGTGAAGTATACGACAGGTAATGATTTTTCTTCACAACAAATCAGTACCCTGAGAAGAACATTCTCTCATTCATTCATTCAAAGATCAATTCATAGGAAGCTTCGATGTCTTTCACAAGACGCATCTCATTGTCTCCCTAGGAAAGAGGTCCAATGAATAGAGATAAGGAACTGTTGTGCAGTTCCATCCTGGAAGTCAGTCGTGCTCATCCCATCTGCTCTTGTTTTATTGACGCCGTCAACATGCAAGCAAGGGAGGGCAGTCCCTGGGTCACAGGAACAGCAAAAATCTTTGCTGAAAATCAATTTCTCTAGTCCATATTGAGTAAACTTGAAAAGGTTCCTTATGTGTATTAAGAATATATTTTCTCATCTGCAAAATGGAAGCAGTGCCTGGTTCATAGACCTGTAGCGTATAGTGGATGTATGTCGGTAAGATGATTTAAAGCTTCTGTATATGGAACATGATATTGGTAGTTGTCATTCAGTCTGCTCCAGCTCATGATGCTGTGTATAACCAATATGCACCATCTTCATGATTATTGATACATTTGAATCCATTGAATATTGTATTAATCTATCACTTTCTATAAAAATGTGTGCCCACCCATTTTTTTCTGACCCTTTACTTTACCAAATATGATGCCCTTTTGTAATGATTGGTCTCTCCTGATGATATGTCCAAAGCATACCAATTGAAGTCATAACATCCTTTCTCCTAAGGAGTATTCTAGTTGTATTTCTTCTAATATGATGTTTTAGTTCTTTTAACTGTTCATAATACATCTGGTATTTATTAACAATGCTATGGATCAATGGTGATGCAGTGGTTACAGCAACTACCAGGTATTCTGTGGAAGAAAACGTGACAATCTGCTTCTCTAAAGACATAGGTCTTAGAAACCATCTGGAAAGTTCTACTCTGACCTACGGGGTCTCTATTAGTCAGTGGCATGGGTTTGTATGGATCCTTCCATCTATTTCTATCATCTTTCATTGTTCTATATTATGTATATCACAAGGTGAACAGTTCAAACCCACTGGGTCTACTTAAGCCGAATCGATTAAGACTACTCCTGTAAACTTTTGGAAACCCAAGGGGTAATTCTATCCTGTCTTATAGGCTGATATGAGTCAGAATTTACTTGATGGCAGTGAGTTTTTAGTCTGAGGGGAATCCAAGGACCCTTGCTGATGTCATGGTATACACACTGGGTAGCTATCTGTAAAATGGTCAATCACTAAAACTCATTAGCACCCCTGTTAAGAAAGATGATGCTGTAAACTCCCACAAAGATGTTCTGCTTCAGAAACCCTCACGGACAGTTTTCCTCTGTTTTTAGGATTGTTATGAGTTAGAATTGACTTCATGACAGTGGGTTTGTTTGTTTATTTGCTTAGTATTTATGAAAAATTCTTTGGGGTTTTCTGGATTCATTTTACTGGGCAGAATTGAGTAGAGGATAGGTGGTAATGATGGAGTCAATGAATAATTAGGGAAATATTAGTTCAGGTGATTACTAATATAATAAAATTATGTTTTAAATACTAAATGACTGAGGAAGTATGCAAACGAAATTATAGGAGGATGGGATGTTTTACTTCGAGTCTTACTTCAAGCAGAAGTAAGTCCATGTCTACGAAAGAGGTATCAGGCAGGGAGAAGAGTGGAGAGAGACAAGCTGGGTCCCTGGCTATGGAGTATCATGAATGCTATTATCATGAGTCCCTGTGTGAAGAGACACTACTGAGATTGTAAGCAGCATACTGATGATTATTCTCAAATTATTTATATTTAACTGTCATTTGACTAACTCTTAATTATTAATTTCACCATATATTATTTAATGTATTTGTCTGTTTTCTCTGTGTGGAGATATTCATTCACTTATTCATTAACTTATCAAATAAATACTAATTTTTCTAACTGACAAGACAAAAGTCTGAATTAGTTGTCCTAAACATAAAAATTAGACACAGTTCTTTCCCAGTGGTTGTAAGATCATTATTTTTTTAATCCTAATTGTGTTAGTCTGAGTAGACTAGAGAAACAAATTCATAGACACAAATTCATGGGTATAAGGGTAAGGTCTATATACAAGAGGAAAGAGACATTGAGAAAATGTCTCAACCCAGTCCAGTTCAGTCATATCTGATATTAGCCCATATGCGTGATACCAGTCTACAAAGTCTCCTTCCTATTCATGAAGTCAGGTTCAGTGGGTGCAGAGGTCTCCTTATGGCTCCTTGCTTCCAGGGTCCATCAACAGCATCCAGTGGTGATAGAAGCAACTCAGCTCTAGCAGGGGTCTCCACTTGGCTTCTCCAGCTTCAGAGGTCTGGTTCCATCAGAGTAAGGCCATGTGCCTTCTCCTCCAGCTCCTTCAGCTCTTCAGTTGCTGCCATCTTGTCTTGTTCAAAGTTTGTCATCACAGAGACTGACACCAACAACTGAGAAGATGGCCTCTCGTCTCCATGAGGGAGATATCATGAGATTTCCCAGAAGTCTCAGGAGAAAGCCATGGCCACACAGAGGCCTCACTGGCTACTCAATGGCTATCTCCAGATTAACAGGCTAGACTCCACCCCTACATCCCAATCATGAAATTGGCATAACGAATACATGACCGCCAAACTAGTTATCTTTGCAATTTAACCCTCTATCATTAAGAAGCATAATGTCTATATTTTGTAGGTTATGGTAACCTCTATAAAACAGTGCAAATTTTTAAAGCAAGGTTCCTGCAACCAGGCACTATTTACATTTGTCCCCTGCCAAGTCTTGTCTGTAGGCAGCTGTCTGGTACTTTAGAGGCTATTTAGCAACATTTCTAACCTACTAGATGCCACTACCACAGCTTTTCAAAACAAACAACTAAAAATGTCTATAGATATTAGTAAGTCTCTCTGGACAAAGTAAAAAAAAGTAAACCTACTATTATCAAGTCAACCTGGATTCATAGCGACCTTACAGGACAGGGCAGAAATGCCTCTGTGACTTTTTTTACAGGACTTGAAGTCCCTTCTTCCTTCTGGGAAACAGCTTGTGGTTTTGAACTGTTGGCTTTGCATATGGAACCAATTTTCCTTGGTGAAGAATCACTGCTTAACGGTAATCATACCAAATACCAAATTCACTTTTAGATATGCAATAGACTTTTAGTTAAGATCAACAATATAAAAGCAATGATTTGAGTTATTTTGATTATGACTCATAATTTATAGTGAAGAAATTATTCCTCAGTTATCCAGAAAGCAGAATTCAATATGTAAGCTTCAGAGCAAATAGGAGAATGCATTTTTACCAACACATGAATACCCTAAGTTTGTTTTAATCTTTAAATCCATGCACTGGAAACACAAATTGATCTTTCTGTATAGTAGACATGTTTGTGTATATACTGATCTTGAAGACAATAAAAATCTAACTTTTCTAATGTCTCTTAAATTATCATCCTTAGATAGATGAGGTCTTTTTTCATTAAAGCCATCCATCCCAATATGTTGTATCACTACTAGAACATATGAAGTCAAAGAAAGCTTGTGAAAAATACTGTGTTCTGAGACTGCTCAGATGCTTAGAATTATCTTCAAATACATATTACTCAACAGTACACTGAAAGCTTGTTAAAACAAAGAAAGAACTTGAATATCCCTACTTGTTATCCTTGCTAACAAATGCATTAGTTCTACCGTTCCTTCTGTCTTATTCTATTATGGGAAGTATTAGTCTCCTGTATATGCCCTTAGGTACAAATTAGATGCAGTATCTGAGCATCTAAAAAGGACAGATTGACAGAGAGCCTAGGGTAAAATAATGGTTATGAAAGATCACTTCAGACAGTGTAGTCTGTTTCAGAACCCTCTGAGAAGGGCATGAATCTCTTTGGGCTTTCTAAATCATGAGAATCTTGCAGAAAACATCTAAAGAATGCTGCAAGTAATAAAGAACCCTTTTAGAAAAACATCATTATATAACTCTATTATCAGTTGGACTGATACAAAATAAAGTTTAGTATGTGCCTTAGTCTCAAGAGTACATAACATAGTGTCATGACACTTTTTCAGCTTGATGAGTTGCCAGAGTCACTACTTCCTGAGATATAAACCATAAATTAATACTTAGACTATTGTGAACCTTAACTTCAATGAGAATACTAACATATTTTAATGACACAAGTATCAGAATGTCTCATAATCTCTGAAATGCCCCAGCATTCTTTTCCTGATAAAGGAAAGTCAAATATTTTAGTCTATATTTTAAACATTTGACTTTTCAGCAGAGATTTGATATTATGCAAATAGTCAATATATTCAACAATGGAAGTTTTGTACACTCCTGCTTCTTATATATTTTTCAAAAACTATTCACTTGTCCAGGAAATACCTTGAATGGTGTTCAAAATGTGTATATGAGTGAAAAATACATATGAGATTATAATCACTATAACTCACTTCTAGTCCTCTTTTCTTGTGGTTGATAAAAATTATTCTTTGCTAAGGAGTAGCTTGTAATGAAAATATTTTTATTTATATTGTCACACATCAATCAACCTGTTCAAAGAAATTCAAGATAGATTGTATTTTTAAAATTCTTTTTGCACCATCCTTGATGGAAGCAAGATAATAGACTTCATATATTTTACTGTTAACATAAGGAAAGCCTGTTATATACTGAGTGGTAAATAGAGAATATTTTCATATAGTCAAAAGACTTGGAACCACCTACTTACAATTTGCAATATTAGTGAAAATTGTCTTTAACATCCTGCCCAAAGGGTACATACTAATCGACGATCTGTTAATTATTTGTGAAGTCTTCATCTTCTTCTCACTCTCAGGACTGTCATAAGTTAATGCTCCTGAAAAAACACACTGTGGGCTGTTCAAGCCCTACACTCAGTTCAAGTTTTCAGTAATTAAACGGAGCTATTTAAAATGCTATAAACAAATGCTAATTAGCAAACCACCACTATAGACTGAATCATAGAATGGAGTCTGTCAGCAAGAGAGATGCATGGCCCCACCTAAAATAGTCAGCCTGGGGGATTTGCTTTGTGCTTCCAAAATTGGTTATTCGACTCAATCACTGAACCTAAATTAGTGAAGTCCAGGGTAGATATTGTCCATGGATAATTGCTTTGCTAACGCTATCTCTAGGAAACTCCTGGGAAACATTTAGAAGAATTTTTATTAGTTCTAACTTAACTTGCAACTTAGTAAAAAGCTGGAAGAGCTGGGCATCATAGCAGATGAAAGGCAACGCCTCCAGTTTGCCTTTTGTCCTGCTCCTGTATTGCTCCTGTTTTTCCCCAGCATGTGTGGGGTTCTGTTCAATGCTCACTAATTCCATACAATAGTAGCCGTAAAGGGCTTTATAAGCAGCAAAGCCACAACAAAATAAAATAAAATAGATGATTGCTCTTGAAAAATGGAGTAGAACATGTATTCCTATAATAGCATGCACAAGAAGAGAATAAATAAAAGATAAAATGTTATATAAGCAGATCAAGTACTATAAGAAAAGATAAAGTATTTAAGCCTGTTTTAGAAGGCATTATGGGAAACAGTACAAACAGAATAAATTTTGCACATGCACACTCACTAACAAAGAAGTAGAAAGTTAAAAATGAAATATAAGGGAGAGCATCGAGTGATACAGGAATTCATAAGACATTCAATCTTGTAAAGCTCTTTGGGGAAGGATTGTAGGAAAATGCAGCCTTGGATTTCAAAAGGTTCAGGAATGGAGTTTTAGGTGTCATTGGTTTGATTCATACTAAAAGCAACACTACAAACAACAGTGTAAGATATAAAACACTTCTTGTTTTTAAACCATTGACCAAATTGCTTTTATGTTTGAGCCCGTTGGTGTAACCTCTGTGCCACTCTTTCTTAGACGGGGTCTTTCTCTTTGTCACCACACATCCACTTTACCAAGCAGGAGCTGATCTCTCCTGATAACATGCTCAAAGTAAATGAGACAAAGTCCTCTTACCATTCTTACCTCTAAGGAGCATCCTGACTATACGTCTTCTAAGACAGATGTTTTTTTTCTTTTGGCAGTTCATGATACTCTTAATAATCTTCGTCAGCACTATAATTCAAATTTATTGAATTTTGGTCTTTTTTTTATGCAGTGTCCAAATTTCACATGCAAATACAGCAACTGAAAATACCTTGGGGTGGATCAGGTACATCTTATTCCTCAAAGTGACATCCTTGCTTTTCAATATTTTAAAGAGAGATTTTATGCAGAAGATTTACTTAATGTAGGAGTTGGCAAACTTTTGAAATGAAAGGGCCAATCCTGTCCCTCACAACAATTTATGGCTTATATGAGAGCCATAAATATAGTTTTGCAAACAAATGAAATCACTATTGCCTGAATAAATAAAATTATGACAGTTTTATTTTCATTTTGAATTTTATTTCACAGCTATCCGTAGGTACCCAAAGAGCCACAGATGACTCTAGACAGCCAGTTTGCTGATCCCAGCCTATTGCAATGTGATAGACAGGGTTGACTGGGGGAACAAGTACAGAGACTTTCGTATAGGTATTGTAAATAGCTTTATATCAGAGTAATAGTATATTAAGAAAACATCCTAGCCCAACCCAAATCAATACATAAATCTGAAATTAATCCATAAATCTGATACTAGTCCATAAGTCCCTCTTCAGACTCATGCAGCACATACAATGATGCAGAATGGAGGAATAACTCAGGCCAGTGGGGTTCAAAGTCTTGAGGATCCAGTGGCAGTGGAAGCATCTCCAGTTCTCTTGCAGGGCTAAGCGTGGCACTAAGAGCTTTGTCAACAAGAAGGTGAAACCGAGAGTGTTTGGCTTCCCGTGAGCCATCAAGCCTGACTGAAAGGCTAAACTCTGCCCACATGTTCTTATGGGAATCATGTCAAAGAATAGCTAACTATAACATGCAATATGTTCTTTGATCTCTTGATGACTACTTCCATGATCATTGATTGTAGACCCAAGCAAGATGAAATATTTGACAAATTCAATCTTTTCTCCTATTTATCATGATGTAACCTATTGGTCTCTTTGTGAGGACTTTGGTTTTCTTTGCATTGAGTTGTAATCCATATTGAAAGTTGCAATATTTGATCTTTATTAGAAAGTACATCAAGTTCTAGCAAACAAGGCTGTCATTTACTTAACTCATGTTGTTAATAAGCTTCCTTTATTCCTGATGCCACATTCCTTATCATATAATATAGGCCCTCTGATTATTTTTTCAGCATGTGGAATTTAAAAGTGCTTAATAAGATAAAAAAAGGCTTAGGTATTAAGTAGTTTAGGATCATACTTCAAGAGAAAGGGAACTGGACTTAAAATCCAAGAAAGATCCAAGAATAAGTTTCAGTGCCTCCTTCATCTATTATCCTTTCGGGGCACTAGACCAAGGTATTCAATTCAAAATCTTTGACACACAGACTCCTCATTTTAAACTATTCAGAATTCCCTTATTCTGGTCATCCAACTGCCTCTTGATCCATCTACATGTTTTTAATGAGGACAATTAGGTGTCCCCATTAGAATCCCCACTCTTCTCCAGACTATCCATAGTTCATTATGATCCACACAATCAAGTGTCTTGGCATAGTCAATAAAACACAAGTTTACATCTTTCTGGTATTCTCTGCTTTCAGCCAAGATCCATCAGACATCAGACATGATATCCCTTGTTATATATCCTATTCTGAATTCAGCCCAAACCTCTGGCTGTTCTCTGTCAATGTACTGCTGCAATAGTTGTTGGATTATCTTCAGCGAAGTTTTATATGCTTGTGATATCAATGATGGTCTATAATTTTTACATTTTGGGGTCACAATTGTTTTTATAATGGTTAAAAAATATATCTCTACTATTCAGTTGGCCAAGTAGCTCTATTTCAAATTCTGTGGTATATACAATTGAGGGCTCTTAGCTCTTCACAGCTTGTTGAAACATTTCAATCAGTAGTCCCTCAATTCAATTCCAGGAACCTTGTTTTGCCTAATGCTTTAAGTGAAGCTTATATTTTTTTTCAGTACCCCTGTTTCTTGCTTATATGCTCCCTTTGGAAATGGTTGAATGTTCACTAGTTTTCATCATCTCATCTTTTATTGCTTCCTGCATAATACAAACCATAGCATCTTTCAATATTGCATCCTAAGGCTTTAAGTTTCTCTTGGTTTTTTCAATTTAAGTTATGCTGAGTATATTCTTACTTTGGGGTTTTCTACTTCTATATTTCTGTATATTCCATAATAATATTTTACTTTGTATCTCTTGAGCTGCCCTTAAAAAAATTTTTTTTTATTTTATTTTAGGCATCACTGCCCTGGTGGTGGTAGTAGGAAGCCCAGCCTTTGCTCCTGTGAGCGGGAATTGAACCTCCATCCCAGTGGGCCGCAGTCCCGCACACAACCACTACGCCAGGGGGGCTCAGCCCTGCCCTTTAAAATTTTGTTCAGCTCTTTGACTTCAGTATATATTCCATTTACTTTAGTGACTGTAAGATTACAAACAATTTTTTTTTTGGTTTTTTTAAGAACAAATTTTGGGGCTGAGCCCCAGTGGCATCATGGTTGTGTGCGGGACTGTGGCCCACAGGGTTGGCAGTTCAAATCCAGTAGCTGCTCTCCAGGAGCAAGGCTGGGGCTCCCACTTCCACCAGGAGGCAGTGGTGCGCCCCCAAAAGAAGAACAAGTTTTATAGTTTCTTCTGACATGCACATGGATCTTTTCTTTCTTTCCTTTCTTTTTAAAATAACTTTCTGCTTTCTTCATGTGTGATATTCTTTATGCCACCCCAGCACTCATCAGGGATTTTGTTACTACTGCTCTTGAGGTGTTCTCAAAAGTCAGGCATTTATTCTCAAGGTCATATTTTCACTCTTACGGACTTCTTTTAATTTTTTTTTCAAATTCACCTGTTTCATTTCATGGCAAACAGTTATAATAATAATCTTCTTTAAAAAACAAAACAAAAAAAACCTCCCCTTTCCCCTCCCCCCCTTTTTTAAAAAATTAATCATTCTATTGGGGGGCCCCTACTACTCCCATCACAATCCCTAACAACATCAGTTCACTGGTCACTTTTACACACCCATTGCCATCATCACTCTCAAAACATTCTCCCTCCCTCCAGGCCCCCATTATCAGCTCCCTATATTACCCTTCCTCCCCCCGCCTTCCCCATGAACCCTTAGTAATTTACAAATTATTTTTTCATCCTATACACTGTACACTGTGTCCCAACACTCACTTCCCTGTTGTCCATGCCCCAGAGAGGAGGCTACTTGTAGATCCCTGAAGTTGGTTCTCCCTTTCTATTCCTCCATCCCTCCACCCTCCTGGTATTACCACTCCTATTACTAGTCTTGATGGATCATCTATCCTAAGTTTCCCATGTTTCCAACTTCACTGTACATCTCCTGGTCTAGCTGGATTTATGTGGTAGAATTGGGGTCATGATAGTGGGTGGGAGGCAGCATGGAAACTAGAGGAAGGTTGC
>PVJH01002612.1:0-90836 GCA_004026705.1 Nesogale talazaci | reverse complement strand
CCCCCTCTGTAAAAGGATGTCACCTCACCTATTGATGGGCTTTGGGTCCCCAATCTTTACTCTCCCTCATTAATAATAATATAATTTTAGCTCATTGATGCTTGACACCGGATCCCTTCACCACCTCATGATCACACAGGCTGGTGTGCTTCTTCCGTGTGGGCTTTATTGCTTCTGAGCTGAATGGCTGCTTGTTTACTCAAGCCTTTAAGTCCCCAGATGCTATATCCTTTGGTAGCCGGGTACAATCAGCTTTCTTCACCACATTTGCTTATGCACACATTTGTCCTCAGGGATCATATCAGGAAAATTAGCATGCAAACTTGTGCTTTTGAGTTCTTGAAAGAGGAGCTTGTATCAAGGGTTCAAGTGAAAAATTTTGGGAAATGTATGTGGAAACGTGTGCAAATGTGCTTGATACAAATGATGTACTGAAAGTTGTAGTAGCTGTAAGAGCCCCCAATAAAATTAAAAAAAATAATCTTCAAGACATGTATAGATACTTCAATTCCTGAGTTAGCTGAATTGAGATGATCGTTTAAAAATTGAAATTAACATCCCAGTTCATGTATGATGAATCATGTTTCATTGAAAATAAACCCATAGATGTCTGAACTGAAATTCTAGTAATAATACCATGTGAGTTGTCTTTGTATCTCATGAATTTGAAATAACATAGGTATTTTTGTTACCTCTATGTTAATGATGTATATTGGCTTGTATTTTGTATAATGTCCTTGCTAGTTTTGCTATCAAGGAAATTTTGACCTCATAAAATGAATGTAGAAATGCCCACTATTTTCCTGCTTTATGCATGAATTTGCATGCAATAAACATTAATTATTTTTCACAAACTCTTTGAAGAATAAACCATAGATGTCACTGAGTGCAGAGTATTTTATAGAAAATGTACACTGCAGATTCAATGACTTTAGTAAACACAGCCTGTTCAGATTTTAAAAATATTTTCTTGACTCCATGTGTTAGTCTGGGTAGACTAAAGAAACAAATTCATAGACACTCAGATGTGTATAAGGAAGAAGTTTATATACACGAACAGTAGAATATTGAGAAAACATCCCAGTTCAGTCCAAATCAAGTCCATAAATCCAGTATTAGCCCATATGTCCAATATCAATCTAGAAGGTCCTCTTCAGACTCACACAATGCATGCAATGACACCGAATGCAGGATAATCACAGGCCTGAGGGTGCAAAATCTTGTGGATACAGTGACAGTAGAAGCATCTTAGAGCTGGCAGAGGTCTCCTCATAGCTCCTCCCGTCCCCCAGACTCTAAGTCTATCAGTGTTGTGCCATGTGTTTTTTCAGTGATCATCTTTCAGGGAGGGAGCAGTAGGAGAGAATCTCTCACACCTTCAAGGAGGAAATTCAGGAATTTCCAGAACTCTCTGGACAAGGTGATGCCCACACAGAAACCTCTTTGACTTTGATCCAATTGACAGACTAGACTCCACCCTTTCACTCTTAAGGTTGTCAAGTCCCAAATTGACACCAGACTATGTAATCCCCATATTCAGTGACTCACTTGTCTCAGTGAGTGAGTTAAATATTTTTCCAGGACCTTGTTTATTGGTACACATTTTCAAATTTACTAGCAAGAAGTTGCCTTATTTTTCTTTTATATTTTACTCACATTTGACTTATAAGACATAACTATGATTTTTGTTTGTTTCTGCTGTTAATGATTGAGATACTTATGGTTTATTGTGTCAACCTGGCTTATAAACACATATGGGATTAATTGAAGGGCAGAGAGATAAATGGCTCAGTGAGCCTCCCCTCTGTTGGTTCTCAGGTATCTTGCTCTCTGATGATCGGACCAGAGTGCAACTGCATTAGCCAGTTCCCTGCTTGATCTGGCAAGGCTTACTTCCTACAATACATCTCTGAGAAGTCATATGGACCTACCCTGATGCAATCCTGAGTGCTGGAGAAACCCCGTGGAGACCCATGCCAGCACTGAGATGCTTATACCACCACTGGATTCAAAGACTCTCTATCTTTGATCCTCCTGTATTTGGCATTATTGTGTATTCGGTGAGTTTGAGGAGGGCTTTGTAAATCAGTGTCAGACATATGGGCTAAGTAGGACTTAGGGGCTTGAAATGGACTAGGTTAGGATGCTTTCTGAATGTATATTACCCTATGCAATGACATAACTTAGCTTGCTGAAAGTCAGGAGGTATTGAAGCACTTGCTGATAGAAATCAAGGATTTTAGCCTTCAGTATGGACTCAATGTTAAGAAGACCAAAATCTTCACAACTGGAACAACAGGTAAAGCTCATGGAAGGAACAGTCAAGAGATCAAAAATGTATTTCATTGGGTAAATCTTTTGTATAAGAATTCTGTAGAGAATTGAAGAGCAAGATCATTACTTTGAGGGTTAAGGTATGCCTGATCCAGCCATGGTATTCTCCATTGCATCATATGCATGTGAAATTTGGGCACTGAATAAAGAAGGCCATAGAAAAATTGATGGCTTAGAAATGTGGTCCTGAAGAAGAATATTGCAGATACAATGGACTGCTACAGATAAACTGATGTGGATTGAAGGATATAAGACCACAGTGCTCCTTAGAGGCAAGGATGGTAAGACTTGGGCTTAAAGACTTTGGACGAGTTGTCAGGAGAGACATATCCTCAGAGAAGGACATCGTGTTGGGTGAGGTGGAGGGCTTATGAAGCCCTCAGGAGATGGATTGATACAGTGGCTGCCTCAGTGGGCTCAGGCATAGGAGCAATGGTGAGGATGGTGCACAAACTTGCAGTGTTTCATCGTGTCGTGCGTGGAGTTGCAATGGATTGGAGCTAATTCAGTGGGACCAAGCAACAGCAACTCTTAAACTAAACCAAACTCATTATCAACTCATAATAACTCGACAGACAAGCTAAGACTGCTACTTATGGTTCCCAAGATGACAAGTCTTATGAAAGCATACTGCCACTTATCCTTCTTATGGAGAAGCTGATGGATGATACCATCAACCCTTTCCTTAGTAGCTGAGCTTTAACCATTCACATTTGGTGGGCTAATACCTACTGGAGGTGGACTTAAACCTCCAATCTTTTCTTTAGCAGTTGAAGACATTAATCATATATACCAACCAATGTCATTAGTCTGGGTAGACTAATGAAACAAATCCATGGATATGCAGGTGTTAAAGAAAGAGATTTATATATATAAAAGGAATTGAGCATTAAGAAAACATCACAACCCAGGCCAGTCCAAGGCCATAAATCTGATATTAGCCCATATGCTGTATACCAATCTATGAAGTCCTCTTCAGACTCACAAAACACATGCAGTGAAGCTGAATGCAGGATGACCAAAAGCCAGTGGGTAGAAAGTCTTTGGCTCCAGTAGTGTTATAAGCATATTAGCACTGGCAGGAGTCTCTCTGTGCTTCTTTAGCTTCAGAAGTCTGCTGGCATCCAGAAAGCTGCAAATGTCCCAGGGAAGTCAACAGAGAGTCTCCCACCTCTAAAGAGGGGATATCACCAGATTTCCCAGAATTCTCAGGAGAAGCTCATGCTGACACATGACAGGCTAGACACCACCCTTACATCCTTTATCCTCAAAATGACAAATGATTATATACCTACCACACAGGGATTCCAGACATGTTTGACTCGTCCCCAAGTTGGATGGTGCAGAGCTGTTTTCAAATTGTGGCTGCTGTTTCCAGCAGACCTGTGACCATTGCAAAGAGTAACTGCCGGCCATCACTGAACCTCTGCTGTTCTTCTAACTCGATACCTTCTGTGCTCAGAATCATCAGAAACCCTTTCTCCCACCCACATGTAGTCGGCTGTACAGTGGCTGCAGCAGGTGATCGTTTCTACCCTGTCCTCAGGCTGGACCTCCGCTGCTGGTTTTGTGGTCTATATTGTCATCATGTATTCAGTTTACTGTTAGTTGTTCTTTTTGGGGGGGTATTTTTGGAAGTCAAAATGCTTGCCTCCACCAAAAACCACTTGTATGTTGTTGTTAATGAGAAAACTCAAAACCAAATTCACTGCCATTCAGTCATTTCCAATTCAGAGCAACCCTATACCTAATTATTTTTCTTACTTTGTATCAGTATTTATTAATATTTTTCCAAATATTTGTTCTGTTCCTCATTATTATTTCTTGCATAGTCATGTTTCCCTCTGAAAGACTTAGTTTAGTTCTTCATTAGTTTTGGGATGCTGCTAAAAATCCGGAATACCTTTCTTCCTCATTTTATTTATTTTTCTTCACTTTTGATGGTTAATTTCACAAGTTATAGAAAACTAGGTCAACTAGGTTTGCATATTTCAGCAATTTAGAAATGCTAAAAGAAAATGATAAAGCTATTTCTAAAAGTTGAAGTCTAGTTAACATGGTAATTAAATTTTAATCAAAATATATTTTAAAAGGTAGAGTTCTTTTTCTTCTTATGATATTGAAACAGTTATAGATTTCAGATAATGACAAACATGTATTTATTTAATCATCATTTAATAATTTGAAGTGATCATAAATTTACTTTATGGATTTAGTTAAAATATATTTTGTTCTTTTAAAAAATATGTATTTGATTTCACAAAAGTAGAAGTGGATTTGTATTAGAACAGAAATATTCTTTTTGACAAATAATGTCATTATTTCAGAATGTACAATTTGAGAATACAGATTTTCTAGAAATTCTGAAATCTCCAATATTTAAAATAACAAAGTAAGCCTTAATAAACCTTTCCATTGTAACATTTTAATGTCCTTCGGTTTTTTCTTGGTTAAAAACTAAAGCATAGGATAAAAAAGTCATTAAAATGGAACTGTTGTTTCAAGATGTGATGAAGGGTAATCACTTGGTATGACTCTTCTGAACGTAGTATTTGAAAGTCCGTCAAAATCATTTGGTGGAAGCTTATAAGGACAGGTGCAGAAGATCGGGAATTCTTCTGATTTGTCATTGTTATGGGCATAAAAGTGAGCCATCTCCGAAGCAGGCACAGGGAATACTAAGACCATCTAGGGGGAAAAAGCAACCAGGGGAGCACATGAAAGATCACTGCCAGAAGTGGCAGAGGCAGCAGGGTCACCAGATGACACAGCATCAAGACCATGGGACACAGCAGAGGCGCAGTACCAAGAGCCAGACACAGAGTGGTGGGTTGGTTTCTTACCCCCACAGAATGACAGAGACCAAAGGACTCTGGTTAAACAGCCAGACCAGAGACAGATATGCTGGCATGCATAGCTGAAAAGGGGCGCTGGGGACAAAATAACTGTATCTTTAACATTTTGGAACCTGTTAGCTTCTCTAACAAGCTCCAAAATCAAGAGTGTTCTTGTGAGTTTGCTGTGGCCTTTGCAGCAGCTTATTGAGCCCTGCAGAGCAGAGTAGTGAGGAAAGAAGGGCTGCTGTCAGAGAGGGGAGAAATAAGGAAGTGTGGCAACATATCTGATGCTTACTTCAAAGGAATCGTCCTTGGGCAGCTGTCAATGGGATTCTCCTATATGGAGGCAGAAGAAAACAAACATGAATACGTCATTTTATTTTTAATTAAAATTTCTGTTTTATTGGTTTGCTTATGGAAATGTAGGTTTCTGTCAGATAAAGCACTATAGAAGACTAAATATCATACCTAAAGCCAGCTTTTGAAAAAGCAAAAACCAACCTCACTTCCATCAAGTCGATACTGAGTCATAGCAATGCTGTAGGACGGAGTAGAAGTGAGCGGGTGATTATCAGAGACTGTAACTAAACTCTGTGGGATTAGGAGCCTGGTCTTTCTCCCACTGATCCTTGGGGGGTTTGAACTGGTGGTTTTCTGGCATGGTTGTTACATATTGGGCTGCTAAATGCAAGAACAGCTGTTTGAAATCACCTAGGGGGAAAGATAGGGCTTTCCATTCACATATGTATTCTCAAAGTTATTTCTCAAAGGTATTCATATATATATACATATATATATATTCTCAAAGGTATTTCTTAAGTCTTAGCATTCCATTGTGTCTGATGACAAGCAATTTTTTTAAGTGACTGTGTCAGGCAGGGTTCTCTTAGAGAAATAAAATTCAGGACACTAGTAATGCCTTTTTTATATATTTATATACTGGGAAAGATATATAAGATAAAAAGAGAAAAAGTTAACTATAAAGCAATACAGATTACTCAGTGCAACTCACTTGCGTGAGGCAACTAGAAGACCGGCAGTCCTTCAATTCTTGAGGGCCGCTGAGTAGTCCTCTGTAGAGCAATCCAGGATATCTGGTTACAGGCAGCAAACAGCAGAGCAACAGTCACCAATAGTCACCAACTGTTACCAACAGTCAGCCAGATAACAGAGTCCAACAGTCCCCAGCTCAAGAGATGTATATCCCAGGAGTGTGGCAAAGTAGGGCTTGAAGGATCCTCAACTCACAGTAACACAGTCCACGATTAGGTGTCCCACGGGTGTGTTGCTTGGAGGTCGAGGCACAGGATGAACAAGGCAGCTCTCTGGACCAAAGATCCGGAAACCAACAGAGAGAGAGAGGACGGGGCTTGCCAAGCTCTTCCTATATCTGCCCTTCAATTCATCCCGCGTGTTCATTGGCTGTGCTGTCACAACAGACCACCAATCTTCTGTGGCCATGTTGGCATAACAAACCTACCCATCACAATGACCAAAGATTGTCATAGCTGTTGCTGGTTTGAAGATGAGGACAATACAGGAAATAATTTCTACCTAAGAGCCACTTAAATCAAGACCCTGCTACCGCTGTTTCCATATGTGTGGTGGAGGTGTAGGGATGGGGAGAGAGAGGGGTTGACCAAGTATGACATAAGAAGTTGAAGTCATATTGACTGAGATAGATTTTCTCCTAGAATAACTCATGACAGTGTAGTGAGGACAGAGGACCTGATGACTCAGTGGGTTGTGAATTGGCCTGCTAACCAATAAGCTTAGCCATTTGAGAAAAACAACAGCTCTGCCAAAAAATAATGATTTCTACCCCCACCATGATTGACTGAATCAAAGTGGACTAGATGGCAGTGAGTTGTGAATTTTCGATGATGGCAGGTCTGCTCACTCTAGGGATGAGGACCGGCTTGACAAGAACAGACTGTGAGAAAATCAGAGAGAGAGGTGGATGATACACTAATATGCTGAGTGGCTGGAGTGAAAACAGCAGAACGCAAACGAAGATGGTGGTACAAAGAGAGTGAAGATGCGTACGGAAAAAGGGTCACAGCTAGTGAGTTCATGGTCGTGTAGCTATCTCCCCAGGTGAAGAGTAAATACAGGTTGGAATGGTGCCATGTCATCACTGCTAGGATTTGGACAAAGGCAGCAACAATGTAAATGAAAGAGAGTAATTTAATCATTCATTTGTCCTCCACTCTGCCTGGAATCCCTACCACAAAGGGAATAAAACATTGCACTTGGTCTACAGATGCTCACATTTTTCTGGAGGCTA
The DNA here is from genome assembly GCA_004026705.1 of Nesogale talazaci. Classification (NCBI taxonomy): domain Eukaryota; kingdom Metazoa; phylum Chordata; class Mammalia; order Afrosoricida; family Tenrecidae; genus Nesogale; species Nesogale talazaci. The sequence goes on along the minus strand of PVJH01002612.1, from coordinate 83,378 downwards.
CAGAATGCCAGGAATAAGCATATAATTTTGATATATTTTGATAACTTCAAAAGCAGAAATGATGAATAAGGTGAAAGGAGTAACTGTCAGAAATTTTAGAAGTTTTATGACTGGGTTATTGGATATAGACTCCAAAATAGAAAGTGAAAGAAAAGTTGGAAAATTTCTCCAAAGTTGAGCAGTAGTGGAAGAACATGTCGGGAAAAAGAAAAAACAATACTTCTAATAAAATATCAGATGATGGACTTCTAGTTAAGTTTGCCATGATTGTCATGTTATTTGTAATCAAAGTGTGTTGTTATGATGCAGTCCCTGTGAGTTGACCCTGAATCACTGAATCCCTGGGCACAACACTGCCCAACCCTGCTCCATTGTCACAATCGTCATTTTTGAGTCCATGTTGCAGTCACTTTGAAGGTCTTGCTCTTTTACTTGGACCCTTTACCTTACTAGGTATGATGTCCATTGCCAAAATAAATCTCACCATCTTTGCTTCCAAGAAGCATTCTGGATGTACTTCTTTGGAAACAAATCTGTTTGTTCTGGCACTCCACGATACTTTAAGTATTCTATACCAGTGGTTCTCAACCTTCCTAATGCTGCCACCCTTTAATACAGATCCACATGCTGTGGTGGCTCCCCTCCACCCCCTCCCTACACACACCCACACACACAAAATCACTTTTACTGTTACTTCATAACTGTAATGTTGCTACTGTTGTGAATCAGGCAACCTGTGTGAAAGGGTCGTTCGGCCCCTAAAGGTGGAATACCACTGTTCTATGCCCTCACAGTCAGGCACTGGGCCACCTTCATGATCGGTTGTTCACCAGACCTTTGTCATCATCATCATCATCATCCAAATGTATCAATCCATCTCCCATCTTCCTTACTGATGGCACATCTTACAAATGTACCTGAGACTACTGAAAATAATGAGTTGGTCAGGAGAAATTTAGTCTGAAAAGCAACATTTGTTGTTGTTGTTGTTGTTGTTGTTGTTGCTTTAACACTTTAAAGAGATCTTCTGCAGCGGATGTGTCCAATGCAGTGCGTCATTCCACTTCTCGACTGCCGCTGTCATGAGTATTGACTGTGAATCCAAGCTTCTGCCAAAGTGCTCGCATCCTTAATCTGACGTATGATGAGCTCTATTCTCACTTGAGAAAATAAAATGCAGCAATGTCAATGTACGATCATTACTGTTGATTAACCAGTTCATCTGTCTTTTAAATGGACCCCAACTTAGTTCTCATGATTGAAAAGCCTCATGTTAGTGATGGAAACAGTGCTCTTTAGAAGTAAAAGTAAGTGTTCACGATGTCCGTTGGTATCTGCTATCCCTGTCTTGACTTAATGGCACCTAGTCTCTTGCTCTTAACTATTGATCTCGCTTGCAGCTCTGCTTCTGAATCTTGGTTTTGACTTTGGCTCCCTCTTTGACCCAGCTTGCTAGGCATATTCCAAATGTGGATGCCTTGCTGAAATTCCTGGTAGTGGAGGGATCATGTTGACAGAAATGCAATTCACTAGCCTCACATTTAAAATATATCAATCAAGTAATTATACTTGTATTATAAGTTGTATTATAAGCTAGATATTTTATTTAAACTGTCCTCAAAACAAAAGTGATTAAAAAAAATGACACCAATTTTAGATACAGTGATTAAAAATCTCTGCATAAGTAAAGTGTAAAAATAGAGGAAAGAGGAAATGCTTTCAACTGTGTGTATGTGTGTGTGTGTGTGTGTGTGTGTGTGTGTGTGCGCCCCTGTGGGTGGGTGTGAGGAGAGCGAGAGAAAGAGTTCACACACATTGTAAAAACACAGTCAGGCACTGGGCCACCTTCATGATCGGTTGTTCACCAGACCTTTGTCATCCATGGGACTTTCCTTGGCTGACATTTGGAAGTAGATCACCTGGCCTTTCTTCCTAAAGTACCTGACTGTGAAACTCCAACGAAAGCTGTTCAGCGTCTTGGAAACACGAGGTCTCCATTCACAGACAGGGGGGAGCAGTGCATGAGATGGATTAGCACGAGGTGTCAACCCTGACTCACCTGCAGGATGGCAGGTGAGAATTCTGTCACTGAGTCATTGCAACATAACGCGTCTAATGTCCTCACATGCGCATGCGTGTGCTCATGCATGCACATACAGGTACACAAGGCCTTCAGGAAACTCATGGGGGAAAATGATTACCCCTTTATTACACTTTTGCATGAACTTTTTGAAGCCCCCATTGCATAGAAGCTGCCAGTCGGGGTCAGTGGAAGGGACATCTTCCACTTGTGTGCTGTTCTAGGGGAAATTCTGTTTGTCTGTCTGTCTGTTTGTTAAGTACTTGTTTTAATGGTTGGAGGAAGGGGGCTTCCGGGAAAATCAGAAACGCTGCTAGCCAAATTTTAAAAGAGCTGTAACACTCTAGGGGAAATTTTAAAACATGCAAATGTATATACTTTATACCTTTATAAATTTATACAAAGAATAACAGTCATATTTTAACTAATTTGTGAAGGAAGAAATACCACTAGTTGCTGAGAGTGGAGATGAGGCCAATGCCAAACAGGGTGTGATACAATTATTTTTTCCCAATTTATTGTGCTAAGAGTACACATAGTGAGACATATAGTTTCTACATGTACAATTTAGTGATGCTGATTAGATTCTTCCTGTTGTGCCACGATTTGCACCCTCTCCCTTATTAACAAACCCATCGCCCTGTTTCTGTCTAACCTTTTAGATATTGTCAATTTGATCTCCTTCCTATCTATGGTCTTAAAATAGCATACAGCTATTCGTTAAGACTTTATTCATTAAGTTAATTTGTCACGAGAGCTATAAGAGCCCCCAATAAAATAATATTTGAAAAAAACTACCCTTGAAACAGCAAGAAATAATTTCTTTTAGTGGTCTCTATGTCCTTCCTGTGAGGCTTATTTGGGGGGGTGGTAAGCGCTCAAGCCATGTCAAGGCAAAAAAAGGCAAAACTGAAAAGCATTTCTGAAAGTGTAGCTGATAAATTATTTAGTAATCTCTAAAGAAAGAAGGCTAACCTTTTCTGGAGGGATTTAGAACACCCATGGATAGTAGTAGTCTCCTGGCCTTTGTGCCTACAGGGGAAAAAAACAAATGAGAATATAATGAAAATTAAGGTCATGGAATCAGGTAAAATGAAGCTACAGGTGACAGTGAACCTTTAACAAAATGAATGTAGTTGGCCTATGCTATTTCCTTTTGTCTGCATATGTGTATATTGGAAGATATTTATATACTATGAGCCTCATGACACGATGGAGGCAGAAAGGTAGCCATCGTACAAATATTTGTGATTTGATGAATCCTCTTTCTATACAGTTATTTTTAAAATACTTCAAAATGCAAACTTAAACTCTCAAAACGTGCATATAAAACAAAGTATTAATGTGACATAATAGCATCCTTAATGGAGTTTTATTTTCTCATATTCCCTTAATTCTCTGTTGAATTGAAACTTAATAGGTTCCTTTTAGAAACTTGATTATCATGATGCAATAGTAGTTTTGTAATAACAAAATTCCTTGCAAAATTAGCTAATCATGGCTTGAAGACATTTGTTCATGTTTATAAGCAACGTTTTTTTATCATTAGCACAAACCATGTAAGAATTTTTCCCTCTAAGTTAATTAGATTATCACATTTAAGAAACTGGAAATGTAACAATTTATTGTCATTTCATGGTTCTTCATTGTGCTTTGTTTTCCAAAAAGAATGTTTGCCTGTCTTCATTTGAGCATCTTCTTAAAAGAAAAAAATATTAAAGTGGCTATGCTAATTCTTATCCATTATTTCTGTTAAAAATAAAAGTAAGCATTTCAAATCTGGAGTAAGGTGGCTTTATCTACATGAGGTACATTTGAAAATAAAGATAGCAGAATAAGAAATATAAAAAAATTCCATATATCTTAAGGTTATTGTTGGAGGTCTAGCAGCAGATTCCAGAATCATTCTAGACTAGTGGTTCTCAGCCTTCCCAATGTCATGACCCGGTAATACAGTTCCTCATCCTCCCACAACATTATTTTCATTACTACTTCATAACTGTAATTTTGCTACTGTTATGAATCTAGCAACCCCTGGGAAAGGGTCATTCGACCCCCAAAAGGAGTCCCGACCCAGGGTTTGAGAACTGCTGTTCTAGACACGCAGTCCCAGTGATATTTACAACTCCTGCAAACTGTCTTCTCTGGCACCTGCTAGTGTTTTGGCCTCAAATAGATTCTTTCATCAAAATTCCTGGCCACTCTTTCTTCAATGCCAAACTGAAACTGCTCCCACCTCTTTTTTCACTGTCTTTTGCAAGTGGATCAAGCAACTGTGCCCCATCCTAAGTTCAAATTTTTAAATAAAACCATTCATTTAATTGTCATTGAGAATATGCAAAGTGCACTTTACACCAAGTATATACAGTTTCTGTATATACGCTTCAGTGATCTGGGTGATATTCTGCAATTTTACATGCATTCTCACTCCCTTTTCCCAGCATTCACTGCCCTCTACAATTCTCATCTAGTCTCTCTAGTTGCTTGTGTCAATTTGATCACATGCAGTTTTTAATAGAGCATCGTGATGCTAAGGATAGATAATTTTACTCCTTATGTTAAACTATTATTTGGGCTTTAAAGACTGTGGGATATTCTGGTTGAAGGTAAAGGTTAAGAAAGAGCAATTGTTTTAGGAATTCACCCAGCCTTCTGGCTCCAGAAAGCCTGGAGTCCATGAAATTTTTAAATTATCTTCTGCCCCTCATATGGGTCACCATATTTTTATAGAATATTTTAACTCAAAATTCTCAGTGATGGTTTAGCCAGGCCCCATCCAGTTTTTCTGGCCTCGTGGTAAAGGAGGAATTTGTTCACAGGCCTTGTACTTTTTTGAAAATATACTTTTACAAAGTTCATATGTTATAGAACTTTATATGTATCATGTTTTTAATAAATTTTATAAAGTTTGGCTCTTCAAGATTTCTGGAAACAGTCTCAGATTCAATATGAAGATTCCTCCTGAGTATGTGTCTTCTATTGTAGCCCATTATATAATCTTCTGTATTTAACTGCTGGCTAGCAGTTTAAAGAAACAAAAATAGTAACATGTACAGACTCCAGAAGGAAGAAGAGGTCAAGAGTGGTGTATAAATTGTTCAATGTTTCTGATAGTTTGCTTTTGTTATAAAATTGTGGACATCAAAGATAACATCAGTACATAGAATGACCTGCTCACTTGGGCTTGCCCAGACAGTAGGTTTTGTTTCTGTTCGATGAGATTTCTCACTCAAGATTAATTGCTTTCATGTCACAGACAGTCGCAGGAACAATGGGACAGATAATAAAAACAAAGTAAGAGCATTTTATTTGATTAAGCTTAAGAGTGCTTTGTACAAAGTATTATTTAAATGACTACCTAACTAGCACACAGCCTGTACCTCTCATAATATTCTAAAAGAAGTGTTATGATACACACGATGGATGTTGTAGAGATGGAGGGCCTATTATTAAATAAAATAATTTAAAAACTTTAAAAGATGCATAAGATTTAGACATTATGTATCTTGCTTAGCACCTAAAGTACAACTATGAGTCAGGTATTATTGTATTTTGATATGATAAAACAGACACGGTGAGTTTGTTCAAGACTTAGCAATTAGTGACTATTAAAGTTGGGAACTTTTAGCAAGGCTGCTTTACTTCAATGACTGCATTCGCTGCTATCAAAGCAGGACTTGTCAAAGACAAGAGAGTAACTTTATTATTTAACAATGATGTTGTATTGTTGGTATCAACTGTGACTCCTTGTCTCCACCCCCAGAGGGTATTACTTATGATCACCCCTGGAGATTAGGGGTGATTCAGGGGTAGAATTCTTACCTCCCATGCAGGAGAGCGAGGCTTATTGCCTAGGCAGTGCTCTGCATTCATAGTTGCCATCATCTGCCCAGACTCCTAGGTTTTCCATTCATGTGAAACAGATTTACAGAGAACTTCTATTCTGAGAAACTAGGAAGAGAACCCGTATAAGAAGCTTCCAACAATCAGTCAAGGAAAGCCTTGCTGTCATCGTGGTGTGCACGTGGAGCCCTGGTCCTGCAGAGAGCTACTGATTGGGTTGCTAACTCTAGAGTCTAGTTCAAACCCACCGGCCTCTCCTCAAGAGGAAGATGAGGCTGTCTGCTCCTGTAAAAGTTATCCTCTTGGACCCTCAAAGAAACAGTTCTATGATTTCTGATAGGATTCTTATGAGTTGGGGTTAACTCAATGGCAGGGTTCCGGGATTTGGGGTTTTGTTATTTATTTTCTTATTGTTCTTGGAAGCCCCATGAGTTGAGGTGTAAGTCAATAGGAGTTAACAGCAAAGGCCTTGTAAGGTTGGACTCGAAGCTTAATTTGGTCACTAGAACATGAGTGTATATTTTGTTTACTAAAGGCTAAAGCAAACAAAGCAGAGCATGAGTGAATGTGAATTGTGCCACTTTGGGCCAGAACTTCTGGCACCCTCACCCATCTTAGCTTTACTTCTTCTCTTCCAGCCTTTTTTGATGATAACAGTAGGGCCAAGCAGAGCTCTTACAGGTTTGTACACTATAGGAGAAGACAGGTAGATTATATATCTGAACCTCAACCACAGTCTGAATAGCTAATAAGTGCTAAAGCCAATGGTATGTAAGAGTAAGTTGATAAACAGCATAATTTCAGTGCAACTGACTAATTACCTACTGTTTAGGACATGTTCTTGTATTCTAACTGGTAATTGCAGAAAGTACGTCTGGAAGTTTAGATATTTATATAAGTACATGTTCTAGAACAATTGAATGCTGTTTTTCATCATTTTGTTGGCTTGGTTTCAGGAAAATATTTATTTGTGAGATATATCTATATAGAGATATATAGATATATACCATGGTGCTAGAAATGCACTCATTTTGATTAATCATTAGATGGTATCCATAGGTAAATTTTTTCACAAATAATTCTCAAAATATTCATTTTGTAAGCAGTGCCTTATTGTGCATGTGTTTGTCAAAGTAATTTTCTCTGTGATTGGACAGGTCCAGCATGGACACGAAGCCACCTGTAGGTACTGGTAGAAGGAAAACGATAAAAATCTGGAACCGTTAGGTTTCTCAGGTGAGAAACCTCAGTCCTTGGCTTTGCCAGAAAGAGAATTCAAGCTGAAGGCTGGTTTATGACCCAAGTGGATTTTCATAAAGGCCAGAAGGACTTTCAGGTTTTACAGTTAACTGAACACAGGATTGCATCTCCACACATATTGCCACATAGGCAAGAAATAGACAGTAGCATTGTCAAGCAGAAGGCAGAGGTGGGGGGCGGGGGGCGGTTGTTAAGGGGGAAGGGAGGTGGTCTCCAGGTTAGGGCCTTCTGCTGGGAGGCATGGTCACAGGTACTGGTTGGCTCCATTGGCTGAATTAAGCCACCTGGTCTAGTTTGGGGCCCTCCCAGGTGTACTAGCTCAGGGGCCTAAATTGGCAAGTGCTTTAGCCTGCATTGGCTTCTAACCTTGCAGGGAGCTCATAGGCATAAAGAGAAACAACCAGCTACCTAACAGATGCAAAGAAGTCAAAGGACAATTGCTGGGACTTCAAAGAACTGTCTGATTTCCTTTACCTCATGATATAGCAATATGAGATCCGGGCTGAGCCCCGGTGGCGTAAGTGGTTGAGTGTGTGACTGTGGCCTGCGGGCTTAGAGGTTCAAATCCAGCCGCGGGTCTCAGGAGCAGCACAGCATGGCTCCCACGACCACCAGAGGGCAGTGATGCCCCCCCCCCAAAAAATAACAATATGAGATCCACAAATACCTTCTTAGAGGTAATGCATTCTCTGTGGATATTTAGCATATTTATTGTAATATGTAAATTAACATGATACATATTCTGAATTGAATAAATAGATCAAATAGACCAAATAATTGTGGTGTAGGCATTTGTGAATGTATTTACGATAAGTCTTACTGCTATAATTTTTGCTTCCACCTAATGATAAAATAATAGAGGCTTAAATAATAGGTCAGTGATGTGTTTGAGTGAAGTAACATCACAAGTGTCCATAGGATGATTTTACCACAGATTAATTAGAAAAGTCATGTAAAGAAATTATTTGGAGCATACTTCTGGGATTTATGGCAATGCAAACATCTATGTAACCTACACTAAAGTCGTTAAGTAGTGTTTCATTTTGGTAACCTGTAACTTCTTGTAATTAAATATAACTATCATTGCATAGAACTAATATCGTAAGTTCAATTTCCACCATTTGACTGTGAATCTCTGCCACTGTGTTGACGTTGAATATTACTGTGATAATGGGAGTTATGACACTAGAATTTCAAATACCAGCTGAGTTGGTTTTTGCTGAGCTTCCAGATGAAGACAGAGTAGGAAGAAGAACCAAGGGGTCTACTGTGGGCCAACAAGAGGTGGGAGAGATTAAACAATGATAGTCTTATGAGTAACAGCAGAAGACTTTAAGATACAGTTATGGAAGTTGAATTTCTTGGTCTGGAAGGCATTAAAATATAACTGTAGAAGAACTCCCTCTTTGAAGTACAAAAATCTGTGTCATTGAGTCGAACCAAACTCATAAAGACCGTCTGGAACAGAGCATAAATACCCACCAGAATGCTTCCCACATCTGTAGTCTATAAGAGGACAGAATGCCATATTTTCCTCAAGCTGAACAACTGACAAAATCAAATTGTTGGCCTTTGAGTTAGCAAGTGAGCACTTTACACACTGTGCCAACAGGGTTCCTTCTCAAAATAAAAGCAATCTTAATATGGATGGAATCAAACTTTGGGAGTATTCATTTGCTGATGTGGCACAACTAAGAATGAGACACATTCACAAGTTATCAAGTAGGACTGTGATAGAGTGAAATCGCTTAATGTGGACCTCCTGTCTGGAGTTTGTGTGATGGCCGGTGTGTTCCTGAGAGGCGAGGTTGGTGAAACCGCACCTCACCTGCCCTGGACAGGTTGTCAGGAGAGCCCCTTCTCTGGAAAGGACACTCTGTTTGGTAAAGTCGAGGGACGGCAAAAGAGAGGAAGGGCCTCGAGGAGACAGATGACCACTGAACCTGCAACAATGGCCTTGAGTTTGGGAACAATTGTGAGGATGGCCCAGGACCAATATTTTGTTCTGTTGTTGTCATGAGTGACTGGATTAATAATTGTTTAAAGCTCTTAGACTGAATAAACCAAATGGTCAGTTTATTCACTGCAAACACACATCAAACAATGTAATAAATTTAACATTATCTAAATAGCAAAGGATAAAAACAAAAATAATCATAAGGGCATGACAACAGTGATCTTCACACATAGGATTCTAGGATCATAGTCCCAATAAGCATGGCCTTCATCAGTGTACTCACCACGGGAGAGGCAGGAGTTGATGTCTCCTTGGTTCCCAGCTCTCGAAAAAAGCTAGTTTTTTACCTGGGTTTAAGTCATACTCTCACCTGGTCCTTTGACATCATTTGAAGGGTTCCCCACACTTTTTGGGGTGACTCTTCTGACCATCTGTTGGTTCTGGCTTCTGGCCAATTTTGAGTCAGGCCTGAGTGTTACTTTAATATTTCTTCTTAAAAAATGGAGTTTCTTGTGTTGCTTTTTGTAATGTTGTCTTGCCAGGTAGTTCACCGTCTTGCAAGTCAGTTCTATGATGCTCTCCTCAGTTGTGCATAAGATCACTCTCGTTTGAAAATGACCTGGTGGCCCCTACAGCAACCACCCAGTGAGCAGGTGGTAGCATGCAAATAAAGTGTAGAAGACTAACTCAGGGATTTTACCATTCCTCACCATGTAAGAGTGAGCTGCCTAAGAGCAGGAGCAAAGAATTAAAGAACAAGATACATCAACTGAGTACATCAGAGATCCCTACCTGCAGCTGTGGAGACAGTAATAGGATTGGAGGTGGCAGAGTCTGAAGCTCTACAATCATAAAAGAGAAATAGGAAGACAGAGCTTTAAGGCAGAGTAGCTGACTTCCCAGCACATAGAATACCTAATTTTGAGTGCCTTCAGGCTGGAGGCTGGCTTGCAAAATGAGGTGCCCTGTAGGAATCAATCCCTGCTAAGCTTTATAACATTTTCTGGGGCACGGCAGAGGCACAGAAGTGCCCTATGGAGAGCTGAAGGACCAACGAGAGACATTTCTGCGGGCATGGCTGAGTAGAGGAACTGCTAATGAAAAGAGAACTGTACCCTTAATGTTTTCTGATCCTGACTTGTTAACTTTCCTTATAAACCCATAATTGTGAGTATTATTTATGAGCTCTGTGTGTTCGTTGCAATGGCTTATCCAGGGTTGTGGAAGAAATAGGAGCCCTGGGGACATAGTCGTTGCATATTGGTCTATAAGGTCACCAGGTCAAAAACCACCATCTACTCCACTGGAGAAAGACTGAGCTTTCTATTCCCATTAAGAGTTACAATCTTGGAATGCACAGTGGCAGTTCAACCCTGCCCTACAGGGCCACTACTAGAAGGCACATCACGTAACTTGATAGCAGTGAGGTGTTCTGTTTGTTTGTGCGAGAACTGATTTGTTTCAGAATAACATAGTGAAAGATGGAGGTAGAGATTTCATTCCATTAGATTCAACAGTGATTTTTCAAAAGGCTCTCACCATAGGCCAATGCCAGACGCTCCAAAGTATTGTCTTGTCCTCAATATACATACTCTCTAATACTGAAATGTTACTCAAATCACACTTATCAGACCCTTCATTGCTGATTTCCTTGGTGGGTCTGGCATCCAGCTGCTGCATCCGTTACCCTAAGTCAGGTTCTCAGATGCTTTGCTCTATAACCAGGTTCCATTTCTATGCCATGCGGTGCTGTGGACCATGGCCCCAATTCCAATGCTGCCTCCTCCTTCTATGTCCTTCTGTTCATTGGAATGCCTTAGTACTCATGGAAATCAAACAGTTCAGATTCTGATGTGATCATTTTCAAGGGTCCTTGAAAATAAAATGGGACCCAGGCATTTTTGCACAGATATTTCTTCCTTAGAAATGACCAGGCAACTGCACCTGTGTTCCTGTGCAATTTCCCCTGATTGCAAGTGATCCAAACCTTTCTTCATTGGGGGATGGGAGGCGTATCAAACCCTCCTCCTCTTCTTTCCACTGACCTTTATTTGAGACTATTTCCTCAATCTGACATTTAAAAGACGAAAAGACATTATGTGTAAACCAGCTTAGTCATTTCATTTATAAGACTTTTTTTTTGGAAGGGGGTGGAGGGGAACAAAGAGGTGGGAAGGTTGTAGAGACTAAAGCAATTCTTTATATTACGCTACTTTTTATATTGTGGAATGATAGTTGCTATTTCTGTTAGATGGACTTCATTTTGTGCTATTTCTGTTAGCAGAAGTCACTTCTGTAGGTTTAATTTATTTCACAGTTTTGCAATTATCAGGGTGAGTTTTTTTCTGGGTTTACAGTGACCTATATATACTAAAATTTGAATTTAAAATTTCTGGTCGCTAGAGATGAAAGTTTTCCTACAGAGATAATTAGGCAGTACAACTGTAGTTTTTCAACTTGTGCTGTAAATCTCAGGGAGGATTGTCCTGTATAATTGCTTTTAGCACTTTTTTCATTTGCCCTAGGCACCATGCTGTGAGTTCACAAGCACCTGAAGCACACCATTCCCTTACTTCTGAAGAAGGTCACTGGCTGCTGCCCTCCACACTGCACTGAGATGGTGAAGGAAAACACCAGCAATCAACAATAGCATCAAGCTATAAATAAGATGATAAAATCACAATAAGCATTAATCACATTTTCATGTAGCTATTATCATCAACTTTTTTCTGCAAGAGAATTATGTTCGTCAACAGGAACCCCTAAATAGCATTTTCCATTCATCGGTGTGATTCTTCATCTAACATTTTGTTGAAGTGGCAGAATAATCTTTATATGAAAAAGGAAGATATTATAAAGTACTGTTTTTTCTCATCATATAAATAGTTTGATTAATGAAGGGTTTCTGTAGTGGATTTCTAATGACTTAATAAAGGAATTATTTTTAAATCATGAAAATTCATAGGTAGTGTGAAAGCATTAAAAAGTATTATACTTATGGAAATAAGTTTAGAATTTTCTTAGAAGTCAATAAGAGTTTCAGCTAATGTATTAAGTAATCACAAGTTATGACTAATTACACAAATAGGAATAAAACTCCTTTTATTCTTTTTAAAAATAAAAAAGAATACAATTAAGGTAACCTTTGATATAACCTATTCAACAATATAAATAGAAAATATTTATGGTATTCAATTTATACTTCACAAAGATTCATTTGTCATATAAAATAATTGTTACTTTGGCTTATTACAGTAAACTCATTTGTTTTACTAATTCTGAGAACATTGAAATGAAAATATATATATATATAAAATTGCTAAATAAAATATAACAAGCCAATTATCAGGCAGGTAAAAATTAAAATACTGTTAATGACCAGGACAGTTCTTTCAGAATTTAGAGGACTCTACTAGAGAAAAATTCAGTGCCCCAGAAATAGCCAAGCGGTTGTCAGGTACATACAATGGATAAAATCATATCAGGACAGGGAGGCAGTCTAGGTCAGCTATGACATATCATACAACAAAGGAAAAAGTAGACTCCTAGGAGACATTGGAGGACTTTTATCTAAGAAGCACAGATACTACCACAGAAGAACCACTGGGTAACCCAAGAAAAACAACACAGATGGGGAAAACCGTGAGACTTCCGTATCCATAATGTTTTTTGCAGAACCAAACATAGAAAACAAAAGAGCCACAGATTATTACGGCCTTCTTTCACGCTAGGGCTCATCTGGGCAAAGGAACGTCTAAATATATTATTCCGTTTTAGTTCTTATGTACAACTCTGACTATAAAGAGAGCGTGCCAAATGGCTCCACCCACCTCGATTCACTGCCATTGAATCCACGAAGAAGTGCTCCTGCGGGACTCGGAGCCTGCAACTGCCCCTGGGAATAGAAAGTCCCGTGGTTCTCCCACGGAGAGACTGGAGGTTTTGAACCTCCGGCCTTGTGGATCACACTCCGTCCAAGGGCTCTGATGCCTAAATGTCGAGATGAGCTTATTCCGTTTGCTTGCTGGCTAGGGAAACATGCTACAACGAAAATCCCGCCAAGCCGTCGATCATGAGAAGAGAGACAAATTATCAAAAGAAGGTGAAATGGAAATAAACAGCTAAACAACAGCAGTACCTATAGCATCAGCAATAAAAAAAGGAGAAAAGTCAGCAGTATCTCCTGGCAGAACATGCAATGGCAGGAGAGGCACAATAGCATGGGATAACATTCATTTTTTTTAAAAGAAAAATAGATTCCCCATGAGCATGTACTAGTTTGCTCCTATTTCAGTGTCTTGTAAAGGTTGTATCTTGTAAAACTTGTACCAATAGTTTCTCATCTAGAATCTTCTAAATTATGTTTTCTGCCAGACAATTTTCTTTCTCAATAGACTTTCTCTTTATTCTGCTTTCCAAAAATGGTGTTCATTTTCTCAGTGGCAACTGAGACTGGAGGCCAAATTTCAAATCAAGACACCAAGGCTCAGGTCCACCTTCCCAGAGAGGTGACTTGGGATTAGAGAAGACGTTCTAAGGGGACGCTCAGCCCGAGAACTTTCAGAATCGATGCTCTTGCCTTGGCCAGCGAGCAGAACTCTGCATTGTTTTAGTTATTCAATGGCTCTACCCTGACTTGAAAAATAGTTTGTGCTTATGCTGCAAGGTAATCATGGTTTGAGTAGAATCCAGTAGGGATCTGTAAGATCATAGACTATTGCATTTTTTCATAAAAACATCCCTTCTTCTTTCGAAAATACTTCTTTAACTATGTCAAATAGGTCAGACAATATATTGTCAACATCAGCCCCTTTAGATCACCTATTAATAATAATAATAATAATAATAATAATAATAATAATGACAGAAACCAAAGTAGGGGTATTAGGTTGAAATGCAAACAAAACCAGAGAAATGACTCTAACCGATCTTCTAGAGGGCTTATAGTGACATTAAATGACCAGAAAATGTCAGTGTCCTATAGACATCTGATTGAAACATACAAAACAAGTGTCAATTCAGATTTAACTCCTCTGGAATTAAGAACCTGGCAATAACCATGTATAGAATTGCATATGCTACCTCTACAATAGATTTTTTTTCTATAAGTGGCCATGATAGGAAAAAGACCATGAAGCTTATAAATTAAAAATATAGAAGCTAATACATTATCATTGTATCTAATATTTAAGTCATATTAACCTACCTGTAACTTCTTAATATACACATATTCTACCTAAAGGATTTCTAGTTAGTGGTTCTGATTGAAAAAAATTAGTGAACATTAAAATTATTTCATTCCATGTTTCTCCATGCAAAGCTAATGGCTAAACTAACTACTATGGCTAAGTAAATGAGAAAATCAGACACATACTTTGAAGTACTACTGATACCTATGGATTGTCTTCAAGTAGACCTTTCAAAGATACCCCCCCAGCGTCATCCTCTGATCTCTGGCCAAAAGAAGACATTTTCTGCTGTCATTTTCATTTTATAGTCATCTGCAGATATGCCAACCTTCAGAAGCAATCGTCATTTTTAATTATCTGCAGTTTGACTATCTACTCTGATTTTATTAGAAAATAAATGTGTCTTCTCAGTAGTCAGATGCTAATGAAATCAAATCCTGATTTTACTAGTTATGAGTTATATCGCTCTGACAAAAACATATGACTTCAAGTTGTTCTCCTTATATCCCTCTGTATATCACAAAATTACTTGTCCTATACTTATTTAGAAATTAGTCAAGTTCTGAAAAATATAAGCACATGAAATATACTAGCTATTATTTTTTACATTTTTGTTCACTTCAAGTGTCTTCTCACTAAATAATTCCAAGGAGTTAAATCTGAATTGACACTTGTTTTGTATGTTTCCAATCAGATGTCTATAGGACACTGACATTTTCTGGTCATTTAATGTCACTACAAGCCCTTTAGAAGATTGGTTAGAGTCATTTCTCTGATTTTGTTTGCATTTCAACCTAATATCCCTACTTTGTGTTTCTGTCTTTATTATTATTATTTTGGTGAGTCAAAGTGGTCTTTTGAAAATAACAAACAAATAATAAATTGCTGTCAGGTTGATTCCAATTTACATAAACCCATGTGTGTCAGATCTTAGGCTCTTCATGAAAGATATGAATTGCTATTCCTGAAGTGCCTAATATCAGCGTATAGTATTACTGCCATCAATTTATTTATGATAATCTTTTGACTAAAATGTTCATAAAAGAGATTTCTAGGGGCATTATATATATAATTCTTAGATTGTGAGCTCTACAGTGGCATGTGCTAATGATTCTCTCACCTATGTCCTCAGCAACACCATTGATTAATGTTCAATGGCAAAGGTTAGGTAGAACAAGAACAAACAAAAAAACTCGGTGTACCGAAATTCTAACTCATCCCTTTTCAGAAAAGCCATCCAGGGAATAAGCTGCACCATATCTCAACTACAGAATTCAGCATCACAACAGTGCAGAGTGACAGAACAGGAGAAATCATGTATATTCCAGTACCTTCTGTGCCTTCTCAGCCTTGTCGCCCAGACACATAGCAAGCACATTGAATGGGCAGGATGCTCTTCAGCTCTCGGAAATTTCTATGAATTTCCCAAGCCTTTCCTTCAAGACCTTCACTTAGATCTGCCTAGATCTGCCCTTCTTGTTCTGCTAGAGTTGAACTTGCCAGTGATTGTGTAACTGTGTAACTTGTTTCCTGATTCCTATTTATTTGCTTCTAGTTTCACTCACTGCAGTAAAATTTGCATAAGCTGAGTAAACTGCTGATTGGGAGAAAATCTTGATAATCATTTTTGTCTTCCAGTGGTATCTCAGCTAGGTCATTGATGCAGTTCATTTTAGATAAAACCAAGAATATAGAAGCAAAACATACATATCTCCTTGAAATGTTCATGTATGGTTACTACCTTCTAAATTCTACCAACTTAATATTTCTACTAACATGTTTATGTTTAAGTATTTCACAACTAATTTCAAAGTGAGCAAAATCATGAAAAAATGCCTCTACAAACCTTCCAACTAAATTCAATCTAAATGTATCTTACAAAACCTACTGAAATTCCTTCATCGGGTTTTAAAAAGTCTCTATGATCAATACTAACTCTAATGTGTTTATAGTATTATCTTCCTTGTTCCCTACTAAATCACAGAGACCTTGCAGAATGCTATACACGAATTAATTAGTGGTAGATATTTATTAAGTGAATTTATAAAAGTTATTGAGTGAAAGAGTCAAATAATCAGTCATTGGAAGTCTTCAGACAGACTGTGGTATTCAGCAATATTTGAAGGAAATGATTGATCACTTTATCAGTTAATTTTTTGATGTTATACTACCTCTTATTCAAATGTGTGTATGTGACATGCATGCTAATTAGTTACTTGAAGTCATCACAGCAACATTAATATACTAAGTCTACTCACTGTCTTACATTTGAGTGTGGCCCTATCATTCACAGCAGGTTGTATAGAGGTTAAAGCTCAGGATCTCAAGTTGGCATACATAGTGAAGTCTTGGCATGTTTCTCAAAGGTGGAAAAGAAGAAAAATTCCAATACTCCATAAATAAGAGGAATAACAAGAAAAATAATCATTTGGGCTTCTACTAGAAAAATGATCTATTAGAAAACTGCAGGAAGCAGGATAATGCTATCACTGAATAAATTAAAATTATAGGAAAGACAATTATAGATACCTATCTATAGCACTAAAATTATAATAGAATCTCCGGAACACAGTTGACCTTATGATTTCAGTAAGTGAGTTAGAGAGGATGATTGTTACTGAAAAAAGTAAAATTATTATTCTAGATTGTCTATAATAAGAAATAATCCAGAGCGTACAACACAAATAAAAAGACATAAAGCCAAGGGAAGGGTAAAAGACATGAAAACCTATCTGTAGGAGCTGCAAAAGAACTGTAGGATTAAACCGATAAATAAAGACATCAAAGAGTAAACTTTTGGCTAGACTTCGAATCCAGTCCTGCTTGGCATAACGAGATTTTTCCTATTGACTCTATCCAATCCTAGCTCTGTTGTCCTCTGGAATATGCATCTCTTCAAAAGGGGGAGTGGGGGAGGCTTTCTGATTGGAGTGAAATTAGAAAACAGTGAAATTTTTTAGATATGTCTAACCCCAGATCACACAAGTGCATGGAAAAGACTGTGGGCAGTGATTCTGGAGGTGAAGATTAAAGAAGAGAAATTATTATTTACCCCTCACTGTTGCACACCACAGACTCCAAGGCAGCTCCCGGGGGCCTTATCTGACCGAGGAGATCTGACGCCTGGGGCCACCGAGGCTGTGATTTTATGGGGGCAGATTGTCAGGTTCTTTGCCTGAGAGGTTGGTGGAGTCTAAGAGCTGAAGGATTGGCCATTCAGTTGGCAAACAAATGCTTATCTATTGTGCCAACAGACTCTTTCACTCAACCCCATGTTTGCCATAATTATATTAGCAATTTTTCCAGGTAACCCCCCCCATAATAATGTTAAAAGTGAGTTGCTTAAAATGGAAGATTAAGTATATCTTATGTAGTATAAAATGCTACAAATGAAAAATGTGTGTGCACAGCTAATACCAATGTGTTATCTAATTTTACTACCTTTTAAATAAGTTTTTGGTGTATGCACTGGTCTATTTTTTCTCTATTTAATCTTTCTTGAAACAGTTTTGTGCTGAAATAGAACCTCAAATTCCAAGGGAACCTAAGGGAAAACCGTGTGCTTTATCTTAGAAACACCAGTCGTTTGGGACAGATTTACAGCTTTTAGTATAAGCAAAGCTGAATGATTAAATTGGAAAACTTTTATTCCCCCAATTCCCTGTAGTTAATATGGTGTGGTGCACTTAGATCTTTTCTTTGTTGTTTTTATGTGCAGGAAATTGCTTTACTGGTAATAAGCCCTCTTTCCTTTAAACTGTAGCTAAAGATAATGTTTTAAATAAATGTTTCCCTGTTATTTCACATTTAAAGTTTATAATGTATTATAAATCATTTCTTTATTTTAACTAAAAAATTCTGCAGGAATTTAGGAGCTATACCTCATAGGTCTTTTAAAATATTATATGTGAATGGCTTTGTTTTTTGTCTTAATATCCAACAGTCATGATTTCAATAAAAATTTGGAAGTTAGTGATGACCCTTAAAGGCAGGTGGAAGTGCCCATGAGCCCCCGTAGTCTTTTCATCAGTAGAAAGTCTGGTCTTTCTATTGCAAAGTGAACTGCTGGTTTCAAACTGTTAACCTTTCGGTTAACAGCCCAAAGCATGACCAGTATGCCCAATTTAATTTACTCTATGTTTTTTTATTAAAAATCATTTTATTAGGGGCTCGTACATTGTTTTTCCAATACATAAATAAACATACTGTGCCAAGCACCTTCGCACGTCCGCTGCTGTCATCATTCTCCAAACATCGCCTTTTCCCTTGAGCCCTCGGTATCAGCTTTTCCAGCCCCTTTCCTCTTCCCCTGCTCTCCCTCTACCATCAACCCTCAAAGCTTTATAAATTATTATTGTTCTGTCGTATCTTTCCCTGCCCAACACCTCCCTCAACCCACTCCCCTGATACCCGTCCTCCAGACAGGAGGGCATATGTAGATCCTTGCAGGGTTTTTTGTTTTTTTTTTTTTGAGAATCCCAGCCTCAAGATCATTTTACTTGGGGTGACTGGGGAGTAGTGTAAAAAGCCAGTAGTTAAGTAGTTCTTTTGTTTATGATGTCAATGGGGGTAGATGACTTCCTAGTATAGAGACTATTCAGTACCCAGATCAGTGAATTGAGATGTTGAGAGAATAGCAGAAATCTCAAGCCCAATCCATAGCCTTTGTAGAAATATCCCTTTGTAATAATGTGTGTTACAAATGACAATCTAGCCTTTCTTTAACACTTCCACGTATATAAGCCAATACTCCAAGATCACCATATGTATAGGTAGAGAGATGTGGTTGTAATACTATGTGAAACAATTATATGGTATGCCACAATATGATGTAATATGGTCTGGTGTGATACCCATTTAGATATTTGAATCATTTTCCCTCTCTGATAAATAGCTGCAATTGCTATACCTTTCTTATGTGTTATTTCTAGACGTTTTATTGTCTTCTTGCTTGCCCTTCCAAAATTGTTAATAACTTTTTTTTGGGGGGGGTGGGGGAGGGACATGACTGCCCTCTAGTGGTGGGAGTAGGAGGCCCAACCTTTGCCCCTGTGGAGCCACTGCTGGAATTAACCTCCATCCCAGTGGGCCGCAGTTTGGTTCACAACCACTACGCCACCGGGGCTTAGCCCCAATAACTTTTATTTTTAAAATGGTATTTAATCATATATTTCATGTCTCAATGTTAGCCTTACATCAATACGACAAGTTTTAATCTAAGAAGCAAGAACTTGTCCTTGTAAGGAAATTTTCCCCTATCACCACTGCTATACTCGATGCAAGCAGAACACCATTAATTAAGAAATCAATTTGTACAGAGCAATGACTCATGAATTACAGCGCCCAATGGTCTGTGACTCACATAAACTCTTCTTATCAATAGTTTCTGAAATTCTATGCCATTATATAAATTATTGTGTTATCAACTCAATGGACCTTATACCCCAGGGGGATGATTGACAGTGTTTTTCTTCTGTTTTTATTGGGGGGAGGGGTTGTTTGTGTGTTGTTGGTGTTTGTTTTGGTCATAATATGACCCCTAAATAAACCAGAGTCCTTCATACCCATGGACAAACACATGGATTCTGGACTCCCACATAATTCTAGGCCCAATCCAAGAGCACGTAGTTCTTATAACATGTCACTACTTAATGCTCTCCTTCAAGGAGAGATTAGTGAAGATAAGAATGCTTCAACAAAATGTGGTGAAGAAGGGCTGAGCCCCGGTGGCATAAGTGGTTGAGTGCGGAACTGCAGCCCGTGGGCTTGGCTGTTCAAACCCAGCGGCAGCTCTCAGGAGCGGCACTGGGTAGCACCCAGGACCACCAGAGGCAGCGATGCCCACACACACACACACACACACACACACACAATAAATAAATAAATAAATAATTTTTTTAAATGTGGTGAAGAAAGCACAAGGTATTCAGCTATTGATTGAAATAGTGCCTGTGGGTTTAAAGCTTGCGTTCAAATAAGTAGTCGGCTAAATGAGGCACCAACCGAGCCCATATCAAAGAAGCACACCAGTCTGTGTCATCCAAAAATGATGATAATAAAATCCAAATACGATGAAGGGAAAAGTATGAGAGCTTAAATTGTGAACATCCAATATGTAGAAGGTTATGGAGGGCAGCGGGAACCCAAAATCCATCGGCAGAGTATCTAGTCAGATTAAGCCTCTGACAGATCCTCTCAAGCCACGAGAACTCAAACAGCTTTACTATCAGACAGACATATTGTAAACTTGAATATGGTGTAATATGATACTTAAGTCTGTTGACCTCCCTCTTGACCCAACCTCAGTTTGCTCAAGGCTCAAATATTGCTCACTTATTCAAGACAGAATTATTTCCCCTGACTTTTAAAATATTGTTGATGGTCTTTCCCGTCTTACTCTTTATTTTTATTTGTATATATTTATACTATTATTTTCTTCTTTCTGTTTCATTTTGTTTTTGTTTTTGTTTTTTTGTATCTGCTAGGTTTTCTGGTTTACAAAGCACAGGGGTGAATGCATAAAGACAATAACTACAGCAAAGGTCAATCAGGAAGAGAGGGTCACAGGGTAGAACGAGAGGATATGAGCAAACAAAGAATGTGGGATGGGTGAGGAGCATTAAAAGTGATTGTGATGCTGAATGTACAGCTCTGTTTAAGAGTGATTTAACTATGAAAGTGTAAGATATGTGAGTATTATAAATAAGAAAAGTACTGGGGGAAAAGAAAGCACCAAATTTGATCAATGGCTACCATGGATGAAGAAGGGAAACTTTTTGTTTAGGGGAATTGAGCTTATGTTAACAGTGGTGGAATAATTTGGAAAAGGATATTAATAATGGTTGTGCAATATGAAGCATATCTCCACTGGCATTGAATTATATATGTTGAAGTTGTTGAATTGGAGGATTTCTTGTGTATATTTTTGTTACAATTTAAAAAATAATTAACCATATAATGAGTACAAGAGAGAAGACATTTTTTGAATATTGATTATGGTAATGTTTGTTCAACTCTTCTTGATATAATTGGCCTATTGAATTGTATCATATGTGAATGAAGCACCAATAAACCTGCTAAAATTATCACTAAAAGAAAAACAAAAAAATAGCATTATTATATTACGTTCTTGAAGTCAGACAGGATTCAGATATGTATTTCATAACACAATTTTACTTTAAAAATGCTTTGGCCAAGTAAATTATGACTAAACTCAGTAAAGATTGATACCATATGAATAAACGCTTTTTAGAAAAATGAATTTGAACTAGGAAGGAAGTTTTCTAAGCCCTCAATATATCAAGCCAAACCTTATTATGTATATATTAATGTAACACAAATGTAATGGATGCCTTAACAATGATCTTATTTTGGATGTTAACAATTTTGGAATCAACAAAATATTAAAATCTTATTTTATTAAAATCATAAAATACAATTTAGCCAAATTCCCATCCATACTGAACTCAAATAATGTATTAACTAAATATAAAACCAAGACTTCCACTCTTGTGACTGACTTTCCATGCTTACTTCCTTTTTCTTAGATTTGCTTCACAACTTCCCTTCGGAAGTTGTCTTTAAAATTTGACCCCATTTTCTCACGTTTTAGCAATTTTTCCCAGAAAGGGGCAGTAGTTACCCACCTTCTAGTAACTGCTTCAACAACAGCCAACAACCTCTTGCCATCTGAGTCAATTCCATATCTCAAGCCTAGAGCTGTCAAGATTGTAAATCTTCTTCTCCAAAGCAGCACGTGGATTTAGACCATCTGAATTACAGTGAACAGTCTAGATCTTGCCTGCCAACACCACCCGCACTTCATGGTAACTAAGTGGGACTGCATTAAAGTATATCCTAACGATTCTCTCCCCAGGCCTATATAAATGACTTAGATAGATGATGGTAAACTGAGTTGATTAATACCATTTGATTGCAGCAGTTCAATCATTTTAAAACTACCTAACTATATGCTCTTATAGCTCACATTTCTGAGATGTTGTCTATTCACCTGCCACAAGAGATTTGTTGCCATTACCTTGACCAAGTCAAGAGTTTTCAATTTATGTAGAATAGAACTGCTGTACCAATTCTAAAATTAAAATAAACTATTTTGGTATCATTCTGGTTTGCTAAACTCAAGCAAGATTTTAAAGAGTATCTGTGTTAGGTTTGTTTCTCTAGAGGAACAAAACCAGGACACTCATAATTATACATAAATATATACCAAAGAGGATAGATGTATAAAGCACAAGGAAATGTAACAATCACTTAGTTCACACAACCATACAGAGGGCTCAGTTCAGCTCACTTCCCCAGAACTGTAAATATACTCAAAATCACTCAACTCATGAGGTCTGCTGGGTCTAAGGCCAAAGAAGCTGATTCTTCCCTTGGGCAAGTCAGGCAGTCCACCCACAGGCAGCAAGCAGCAGGGAAGATCACCAACAGTTGCAGCTCAGGAGATTAGCTAAGCAGGCCCAGGTGGGATATCAAACTCAAGCAATGCAATACCACAGGATCCGCCAACCTCAAGCGATGTACACTCCAGCAGCATGCTGAAGCATCTCTCTCAGGACCCTCAGCTCTAGTGACACGATCTATGGGATGGCTGGCCCACATGTAGTGTAACTCACAAGTTGAGGCATAAAACTTATATGGCTGCACACAGGTCTGATCACCAGAGAGTAAGAGAGACAGGGCTTGCCGAGCCATTTATCTCTTTGCCCTCCAATTAAACTGCAACCTTAATTAATCCCGTATGCTCCTGTTGGCACACTAAACCTACCTACCACCGTTTCCCTATGATTATTTAGAATTTAGCTATATAGGAAAAGGTTTTGTAAATTTTAAAAACATAGTCCACTATAAGCGAATAACCAAAGAGGATGCTGTAATTGTTTAGGCAATAAAAAGTTTATGTTTCTCCCTAGCAGTGGCTAGGGGGTTCCAACTGTTGAGCTCATGGTTAGCAAGCCAATCACATAGCCCACAACACCAAGGCACACATTAGAAGGGTGTAAATAGAATTGTTCTATATTTTTCCCTTAAAAAGACTAGTGAACAGTCTGATCAGTGGTGTTTAGAATTTTCAGCAACTCCTAGAACATTCACAGCCATTGAGGGAACTCTGACTCTTGGTGACCCTACAGGAAAGGTAGAACTGCCACTTTTGGTTTTTGAAACTGTACCTGTTTACTGGAGTACAAAGCGTCACCTCTCTCCTGTCAAGTGGCTTATGATTTCCAATTGTGGACCTTTCCATTAACAGCCCAGTGCAGAACCATGACACCACTACGTGCCAAATTCACTGCTGTGAAGACAATTCTGATTCTTAGCAACTGTCGGTTTGGGAGACTATAACCCTTCATACAAATAAAATGCCTCAACTTTCTTATACTGATTGACTTGGGATTTTGAACTGCTAACCATTACCATAATATTGGAGTAGAACTTGTGGGTTTTCTGAGATGATGACTCTTTATGTGAGTAAAAAACCTTATCTTTCCCCAGAGGAATGGCTGGTGGTTTCAAATGGCTGACCTTGATATTAGTGGCCAAACATATAACCACTATGCCATGAGGGCTCCTGCTCTTAGAACAAACACCACTTAACAAATCTCAATAAATAGAATTAATTTGTGAAATTAATGCATGCATGGATACTTGTTGTAGTTGATCATGAGGAGATGTCAACTGAAGTCATCTTGGGAGCCCATGTAGCTGCTGTGCTTAGCCAACACAGCAGTAACAATAACCATAAAGATTGTGTGCTTTGAGTACACTTGAGTGCCTACAGAGAAGAAGGGGTCATGCTGACATTTGCCTCCTCTCTGCAGACATCACTCTCTGGGAATCAGAGCACATCCATTCATAGCCAGAACAGAAACTCTTCATTCTTTCAGCAGGAGGGTGGATGTTGCTGAAAATGTGTGATCATAATTTTTGTTGTATTGAAATGATGCTTAAATTCACACTCAGCAACAGGTATTTATTGATAAAGGAAGAAATCTTAAACTCAGGAGGTGGATATCTGGGCTCTTTATAGATTAAATTGACAATATTGAACCTCCATGTCCTTTGGAGACTCTCCAACTAGTGAAAGACTCTCAAATTAAGCAAACTGTCCCTGCTTGAAAACACTGTGATGGCATCTTTTGGCAAGACCTCCTGAAAAGGAATTCCTATCCTAAAAAGCTACCATTTCCTTTTGGCTCCTAGTCCCAGAACTGGGCCAGTCTCAGGAGGTTCATGGTACATAATATGAAGTGCATAAGATCCATATTCATGGCACAAAATAAAGTGACATAATTATCAAAGACTTGCAAGTCTTTATAAGTCTATATCAGCAAACGCATCAGGTCATGAGAATGACCCCTGTTTCAAGGAGGGTAGAATTAAAACCCTTGTGAAATCCATTGATGTGACTATCCTTTGCTGGGGAGAAGTTTTGAATGTATTACTCTATGCAGCTGAAGATGGCTTTTATAGTTGGTTAGTTGGCAGAAAGCTGAACATAATGGTGGGAGCCCGCAGCTAATGAGGTTAATATGTGTAACAGGGCTCCCATGGCATCATGTGAAGGACAGTTAGAAATTTTAACCTGAGTTTGTCCTGTACATTTTGTTCCATGAAGACTATCGCCCTCATCGGAGCACTGAGAAATTCAGTCAGGAAGGTACATACATTTTCAAAAAGACCTCGGATTGCTCTCCTTTGGTGGTCAGCTATGACTAGAAGGCAGTTGACATTCTGCACAGGATAGCTACATAGTGTGTAGGAGTGTCTTGTGCATTGTGTTATAGTAGCATCCTTGGAGCCCTGCAGTGACATGGTTACATATAAGGCTGTTAACTGCAAGGTCAGCAAATCTAAACCACCAGCTACTACTCCAGAGAAAGACGGAGCTTTCAACTCTTGTAAAGTCTCAGAAACCCTTAAGGGCAATTCTGTTCTGGCTGACAGGGTGGCTGTGTGCTGGAATCCACTAGAAGGCAGGGGGTTTGTACCGTTTGAGTAGCAGTCTTGATCTGTATCCTCTAGATGTCACCATTACCCTCTCCACAACCATGGAAATGTAAAAATAAACAAATATATAAACAAATAAATAAACGAGTCTCCAAGTTATGTCCTGGTGGAGAGAAACAAAATAACCCCTGATTGAGACCCCACAGTTTTAGGGGTGCTTCTCTCTCTATTCACTCCTCATGGCTGCGATAACAAGTTACTACACACATAGTGCTTAGAGCAGCAGAAATTTAGTCTTTGACGGTTCTGGATGTCAGAGCCTTAGGTTTCAAAGATAAGGTGGGAAGACCTGTAACAGGTAGCAGAATCTTAGAGATGAAGAGAACAGTTTGTCCTATAGCGAGCTTGGAGATTGATTAATTTTCATTAATTTAATGAGGGCAATATATTAGGGTATTAATGTATAAGGTGGGGAATCTGAATCAAATCGTGGTTTCCTGTGCATCTTCTGGTCTTAACATAAATTCACATGTCCAAAGCCCCAAGATTGGAGGGAAGACCCAGACTTCCTGCTGAAGAACCCTGTACCATTTGCACAAATACACATAGTGAACCCCCCTAATGTATTTTAATGAATATTTTAAGGACAACTATTTGTGAGACCAAATGAAGTACGGGACTTTCCTGAAGGCACTGTAAAATATGTGTACCTTTGTTCCCAGCCAGGATTTCACCCAGTAATTGGGGTTTGTATTTTAACTGTAGCATTTACTCATGATGGGAATCTTAGCAGTTTGTATATCCTTTCTGAGTCTGCAGTTTCCTCACCTGTAAAATGTGATTAGTAACAGCTAATTCTTAGGATTGTAAAGACTAAATGAAATAATTTATATAAGATTAATCGAACCCCCTGAAATTGTTAAATTCTCTTCCCTCCTTCTTTCTCCCATACCTCCCCCCAGTTACCAAAGTTGAAAAGAATTAATTGACTTCTGCGTTAGTACATTGAACACAAAACCAATTCATTTGAATTAGGTCATGCAAAAGTTCAGTCATTTGGCTACCAGTATTCCTTGATAATGGAAGCATTATGGTATGTATTTTTTCATAGGGTCCATTAGACTGTAGGCCATTTGGATGTCTTTAGAAAATGAATGATGGTCTCAAATTGCATAGAACATTTCGTGCTTTCTCAGGCTGTACTCTTTTCTCTTTTCCTTTTTAAAAGACGGCACTTTTTTTCTGCAGCAAGATAATTTTTTTAAACTCTCCCAAATACTGTCATGCTATATTGGAATATTTTTAAGTGTCAAATAAATTCTCATGTTGAAAAAGCAGAGGAATGGAGCAAAAGAGGAAGAGAGGGGGCTCAGTTCCCAAAGTAAAGAATATCTAAATATTGAAAGACTGGAGTTTTTTAAAACCTATTGCAAAGCCAAGGCTTTCTTCCCAGTCTTTCTACAGATCAAGCCTGTTCTATTTCTTTGATTCTATGATGGTTGGTGCTTTGACCTTTCTTAGCCATGTTTGCGTACACTCCGAGTGCATCCTTGCCTTGTGGACTCGAGTTCATCAATACTGTAACTAAGGAGATGTCATACTCATGGCTTCTTAGCTGCTTGCAGCCCTTTATGGTTCAATTAACCAAGTTAATGAAGGAGTCAAATCAGGCACTTACTCCTGCAAGGACATAATCCAAAAGTTAAAGGATAATTTAGTATTAAAAAAGGAAGCAGTTAAACCACATAAAAATATTTTCCTAAAACTAGAAATTACTTGTGAGCCTTGTATTTAAAAAAATTTTTAAAGCACTGGGTCTCAGTTAACCTAACTCTTACCACACAAAAGCAGTTACACCCACCAGTCTCTGAGTCTGTGATTGTATTAGGTTTTGCAAATGACAGTATGTATACATTTGCAGTTTCTCCTTAAAATCCTGTCTGCCTGTCCAATCTCCCAGAACAACTTCTTCCCATGACTAATTTTCACTGAATATGGAAAGAATCACATCTTAAAGAGATTTAGATGATTACTCTAAGAAGTGATTGCATCAAAACTTTCTAACACTTTCCCTCAGATTCAGAGGCCGTCTATGCCTGCAAAGGTTTTTAAAGTCTCAGCGCCTCTTCTCTGTCCTAAAGATTGCCTTGACTCAGAATTGATTCGATGCCAGTGAGTTTAGTTTGGATATTTGCTGCTTCCATTTCTTCACTGATCTTTTTCTGGACAGCGTTCCTAACTCCTAAATGTGCCGGTGGCTCTTTCTATCTGAAGGGCTTCAAACATTCATGGAAAACTTCCATTATCTTTCTATTCAAATTTTCTACAAAATATTGAAGGCTTCAATCTAACCTCCTCCAGCTGCAGAAGGGAGAAAAAAATCCAACTAACTCTCTACCCAAAGATTATTCATCTGATGCAGAGGAATTTCAATAAGAGGCATGCCTCCAACCTTAACCTTCCCTTCTTCTGACACCAACCATCCTCTTCACCACATGTAACTCTTCTGGTGTGACCCAGCAGTGATTTTGCATATTTACAATGATTCACAAATGTCAATATTTAACTATTTTCCTCTCCTGGGTTTTAAAACTAAGACCTCATTCAGAATTCTCACCATTCTTTTCCTCCACTTCATAATTAAGCCAGAGTTGTTTAGGTAAGATTTGAAGTAAACCATCTCCAGAAACTATTTATTCCTGGCTATTTTCAACAAGATGGAGGGAGTGACTTAAGTGTTGGGGGCTGCCGACCAGAAGATCAGCATCTTAAACCTCCCTACAGCTCCCTGATAAGCATGAGATTCTCTGCTCCCTCAAAGATGTTTAAGCTCAGAAATACACAGGGGCAGTTTTGGTCCCTGCCTTAAGAACTATGAGTTTGAAGTGACTTTGACAGTTGTGTGTTTGATTTTTTTCATTTATTTTAAGCTAAAGACCTTCCTCACAGTTTATTCCTTTTGCTGCTGCAGATATCTTGAATGCTCAGATTTATGAATTGGAATGGGGGGAAATGATGAGGGCTCTTAACATTCCATTTTTATGCTGCATTAAAAATCAAACGTTAGTCTTTTCTGTTTACCGTGGTGCTATTATCTTCCATTAAGAGCTCAAATATGTCTCCTGCTTGTTTATACATCAGACATAAAAAATGCTGATCTAGTGTTTGTTTACAGGAACATAAAATACTACATTTTCAGTATCTATGCTTTTATATACAGCAGTGACACAGGTTTTTTAAAAAAAATCCTTTCAAACAAAACTGAAGTTCATTTAAATGACTCACTTCTCCCTGTGGGATTCCAGTAGAAAGAAGTACACCTGTTTTTGCTGTAGCTTAGTGTGAGAATAAGTTTTTCCTCAGAACAATTTGCTTTATAGTTCTAGGCACTAATGCTGGTCAATAATTGTCTACCGCAGCATGGAAAGAGCTCTTCCTTCCCAAGCCAGAGCTGGACAGTTGAGTCAATAAAGGCTCATTCTTAGGGGGCCTGTCTCACGGAGACAGCAAAGTCTGGTCCTTAAAGCCTGGGTGTGGTGTGTCAAGAAGCACCGTGAGCCTTAAGGGAAAAAGAGTTGGGCATCCCTTCCTTTGTATTGATTAGGTCAAGGTGATGGGAGGGGGACTGCCTTGAGTCTATATTTGGAAATGCAAAAAAAAAAAAAAAAGAATACCAGACTTACAAATTTGATAACTGCCTTTGACACATGTGGAAGGAAAGCAATCTGAGCTGATCTCCCTAAAATATTTATAAATGTAAATAGTAGATGTGAAACCAATAATTCTCCCCTCAGTCTGCTACCCACCAGGGCTCCATGCAAGAAAGACAGGGCTTGCAAT
This sequence comes from Nesogale talazaci, assembly GCA_004026705.1. Lineage (NCBI taxonomy): Eukaryota > Metazoa > Chordata > Mammalia > Afrosoricida > Tenrecidae > Nesogale > Nesogale talazaci. The sequence continues at coordinate 54,241 of PVJH01002612.1, read as the reverse complement.
TCCCGGAGAGCTACAATCTGGGACACTCCCGAAGCAGTGCAACGCTGTCCTGTAGGATTGCTGTGAGGATTTGGCATTGACTAGACAGCAGTGAGTTAGGGTTTGGATTGTTGCTGTTGGGTTTTAACTTTTTTCTACATTGAGAAACATAAAGCATATTTTATAACGACTTTTTCAGGAGTTAATAGGTTAGCAAGAGTGCCGGCAACACAACTCTTGTGGAACTCGGCTACTAGCCAAAAGGCAAGTATTTCAAACCAACCCTCCCTCCTCAGAGGGAAGCAAGACCTGCGGACTGGCTCCCACAGAGTGCCAGCCTCAGAGGCCGGACAGAGCAGTTCACCTCTGTCCCCGCAGACACTAAGCATTGAAATGAGCTCAACAGCCTCACATTACAGCAATACCCGTACTGAGAGCTTCAACAGTCCTTTACTAATCTGCACAGATTAATCATAATCTACTATGAAGAACACTTATTTTTTTCTTCAGTGACTTACTTTATGATTCAAAAACACCAAAGCTCATTAATGTCCCAAACTTAAGACAGCAGATGTGAACCCCTTTCATTTATTCATGCTCTGAATACGGATGGTAGCTCCTGTGTTAGTCTGGATAGAATAGAGGAACAAATTTCAGAGACACGCATATAGATATAAGGAAAGAGTTTATATACAAAAGAAATGTGACACTAAGAAGGCATCCCAATCCAGTCCATTGCAAAGTCATAAGTCCAATATTAACCCATATGCCCAAAATAAGTTTATAAAGTCTGCTTCCGACTCAGGATGTCACAGGTCAGTGGGTGCAGAATTCTGGCGCTGGCAGGGGTCTCCCCATGGCTCCTCGCTTCCAGGCCTCAGGTCCATCATCAGCATGCCACTCCAGCTTCAGAGATCTGTCTTCATCAGGGCAAAGCCATGTGGTCTCTCCGCCAGCTCCTCCAACTTCTCAGAGGCTGCATCCTGTCTCTTCCATGATTAATCTTCTCTGAAACTAACTCCCAACAACTGGGGAAGATAGCTTCTCATCTTCACGAGGGAAATATCACGAGATTCCCAGAAGTCTCAGGTGAAAGCCATGCCCACACAGAGGGGCCTCATCGGATACTCAATGGCTATCTCCAGATTAACAGACTAGACTCCACCCCTACATTTCAATCATAAAATTAACATAAGCACATGACTGCCACAGCTCCTTCTTTACACTAGAATTGCCAACAATACTAGACTAGCAGTGACTAAGGACGAAAGGATGCGAAAGAGTCAGGACAGAAAATATTTGTTAAGCTTGTGCTTTGAAGGCTACAAAACAAAATTCAGTTTCACTGTTAGATATTTATATTTAATTCTAGATGGTATGGCAACACATGGCTGAAACTTAGATAAATTGTGCCAACTCTGATTTTGCTAAGATTTTAGAATAGAGATGGCAGATGCATTTGTTTTCTTGTGCCAAAATGGAGAATGTCTTTAGCCAATGAATTTGCTCCTATGGCATAAGATTTATAGACCTAGATGGCATTGGACTTGTGACACAATTCATCAAGTTATTTATCTGTAAAATAAAGAGAAGAGCATTATCTATACTGTAGCATTTTTATAAAAGTTCAATTGCTTGGAATAATACCTGCAGATAGTAAACCCTGGGTGACTGTTATAATAGTAGTAGCAGGACTAATAATATCTGATGACTCCACAAGTATTTTTTACCTCTTCTGGCTCCTGAGGACATTGGAGTTCGTGACTCTTGCTCTAAACTTCAAGCATAATCTGTCATGATTCGAGAACGGGTGGTTCTTAGAAAAATACCTGGTCCATTTGCTTTCTAGTGCACAATATTCTGCTTATGCAGTTTCACCGCCTTGACTGCCTTCTTGCTCACTGCACTTTGGACTGTACACAGAAGCTGACAGGTGTTTTCCCAGCGGTGGCACCAACTGCTTCACACAGCTGTTATCTGACAGTTTTCAGGCCTTTCTGAGAGCACCGCACGGAAAGGCCATCAGACAAGCAGGCCAACAGTTGCATTTGGCATAATTACACACTTCCTCAAGGGACAGGAACAGTCCATCTCACAGTGTTTAGTCAGACTGACACTATCCACCTCTTTCACAAGAAACATTCACAAAGTTCAAAGAGTTGATTGACTGCAGCTGAGGAGGACAGACTAAATGTCGGGCTTTTCAGATGACTGGTGTCAGCCGGGCAGCACACTAGCAGGTAGAGTGAAGACTAGAATTAAGAGTGACAGAGAAATGGCAGGCGGTCAAGAGAGGACTGTGCTCATTGGCAAAAAAGAAGAAGAAGACACAGCCAGTCTGGGGTGTGGGTATTTGAAATTTGACTGGAGATAAAAAGGTGAAAATATGGCTGATTGAATTCAGTGAGCTCCGTTTGCTTACCCTTCCCAAGGCACACGTCCCCAGGTATGCTCAGCATAATAGCATCAATCCCCTGGCTTTGGCAATGTGACCATCAATTCTCTCTCTCCTTTAAAAAAAAAATTCCAGACTGAGATTCTGTATAAAGAGCATTTTAGTTTCATTGCATTTTTCCCACTCTTGACTCGGCTGTAGGTGGTATAGAATTCAAGAATATGTATGTATCTGTGTTATATTGATACAGGGAGAGAGCATAAAAGGGATGAGAATGAAGAAAAGTCATAAAGAGGTTTGATTCATGATATTTTATTGTAAAAAAAAATTATAAAAAAGAATTAAAAACCATCAGGACTTTCAACAGTACATCGAAATGCAATAACTACAACAGTCTGGTCGCAGCTAAATTCTGACACTATCAGCTTTAATATGTGCTATTTCTTATAACAAAGCTATTTTTCCTTATTTTGGAAATAAAAGAAATGAAAAATCATATTTTGGTAATTTAGGTGATAAGAATCATTGAATAAACTAAATCAAGTCTTCTCGCTTCTCAGAATTTGAGAAAATCCTGGCAAGGTGAGAACTGGTAATTAGTCCTGTTCTTACAGGTGTGATTTTTCCTTCTCTATAATTATCTAGTAATCTTCCAAGAAAGAATACTGATTTACAGCAATGCTAATAAATATGTAATGTGAATCAAATTTAAGATGCATATAAGACTTAGAAATTCTCTTTCTGACATCTTTTAAAGTATAAAGAATGAGTAAAATTAATCTTAATAATGTATTATTTCATTTACCCAAATATCAAAAGTGGCATCATTTCAGAATGCACTCAATACAAAATGATTGCTGAAATGTAATCAATATAAACTTCTTTTTTAATATAAACTTCTTAATGAGATTCTGTTTGCATCTTTTTTCCCCATAATGCATTCTACAGTAATTGCACATCATCATTTACTCACTGGCTATAGGTGACTAGTGCCTGCCCTATAGACACCAAAGACTTGGATTATTTTACCTTAATTACATCCATTTAATAGTCCACTGTGTGCTTGAAGTCAATGAATAGATATTAATTAATGGCAGATAGATTTTTAACGTCTACACAGCAGGCTAATTTAGACTTTCAAATCAATTTACCATTATTACTTTTAAAGTCTACAGTTGGAAGTAGGTAATATTTTTATGAGTACCATTAACATTTTTAAATGTTATTTCAGTTAATACTACTGTCTTAAAAATCACCCCCAAATTTATCAGACACTTAGACAACCTTTTTAGAATGCCCGCTGTTTGGGGTCAGGTCTTGAATAGGTTTAATGTATGTCTGTACTCTCTAAGATCTGCAGTTTCAAATGCGATAGCTTCTGTAAGGCTGAGAGTGAAAGCTACAATCATCTGGAATCTTATTCACTGCAATACTGAGTGTCTAGTCTGGGAGTTTAGTACAGATTTCAGCATAAAAGAGAAAGAAAAAAAAAACGAACACCTGGAGCAATTAGCAACAGCATCATGAAGGGAGAAAAGTTTGACGTTCTCAAGAATTTCACATTACTTGGATCCATAATCAATGCCCATTGAAGGAGCAGTCGTGAAAAGGAATGCTGTGTTGCCTTGGACAAACTGACTGCAAAGAATCTGTTAAAGGACTAAGGCAAGGATGTCACATTAAGGAACAAGGGACTCCTGACCCCAGCCATGGTACTTTGAAGTATTTATAATGAGGAAGCCCAAAGAAGAATGGATGGATGTGAATTACAGTATTTCCAAAGAATATTTAATATACCATGGGTTGTCAGAAAACTGAAAAAAAAAATCTGTCTCTGAAGAAGTTTAGCTAGAATGCTTCCTGGGACTAAGGATGGCCACCTCAATCAACAGTACCTAAAAGCAGTCTTAATTCAGGTGACTGGTGCTTCTTCCCTGGGCTTATTTTGAAGTTCGACCTCAAAGACAAGAACTGCTACCCTGGTGCTTACATGTGTTTTTCCCATGTACGCTGGATGGAAAACAAGTGACCCGGAAAATGAAAATGAATGTCCCTGCCTCAAGGGAGTTCACTTTGGAAGTTATCCACTGTCTGCATCCACACTGTTATCCACTGTCTTCTCTCCATGGCAGACAGGTTTGTCCATTTTCAAAGGGAGGTGGCATATGCTTTGTCACTCCAAAACTGTCAGAGAACCTCATCATATGTTGTCAGACCTCCCTGTAATTTTTCTTTCTAAAGGTTTTTCTTCATAACGCCCCAAATCCTCAGTCGATGCTATTCATGAGTTCTCTTCAGAATTCTCTTCCTTGTAATTACCTATGTTGTCTGTACTCATTTATTAGAGCTCTTTTCATAGATACCTGAAGTCTGAAATAATACCAGCACACTGCACATGAGTTTATAGAATGGTGAGTGTTCAATTAATTGATACATGTTAAGTATTCATCCAAGATCAGCACACAAGACATGGTCAATAATTATCATTGTTAGCTTTAAGTACCTTATAGAGCTGTTATCCTAATGATAAATATGTGTTTAACTTTCAGCTGGAACACTTTACATTTTACCTTTATTAAAGTACTTGAAGTCTCTAAGCCTCTGTTTAATTATCTAACTCTCTATTTCCTCTTTTATAAAATGAAGCTAATAGCAGTCCATTTTTCATAAGAGTGTTCACTGGGATTGCAAGACAGTGAATTATTTACTATGACTTTTCTAGTCATTGCCTTGTTACTCCCACCAAATGACCTTTATTTTCCTAATGGGTTTGGGGAAGTAGATGGAGGAAGCCACTGATAGGATTAGATGATGCAGCCACCGGGAGTGGTTGTTACCAGGATTAATTTTTACTGCTGTCCTGCTGGGTATACACTGAGCCCTCTCAGAAACCAGAATGGGGCATTTCACTACCAGAAAGAAGAATGGAGTCTGTCTTTGGATCCAAGATTTCTGCTCATTAAACCTCCTTGACCCAGGAAAAGGTGCAACACCAAAGGAGTGACAGACTAGCCACCGCAACAACACCAGGAGCCAGAGGATGAGAGGGTGGACTTCCCAGCCCACAGAGCAAAGGAAGCTTAGCTCTTTGGAACACGGAGCTAGCTGTACAAGTGGATACCCCCAGACGCTTAATTGGAGGAGTTAGATATGCTGGCACATAGAAGCGGGGTTCAATACCTTCACACTGAGGGTGGTGGCAAAGTGTCATGCCCTTGGAAAATTCATTGGCAACCCTAAAAGACTTTGAAACATTTTGTGTGCAGAACAGAGGCTATGCCAAGGGGTTGGGGGCCTTTTGAGAAAGAACTACCTGCACACACAGCAGAGAAGAAAGTGCCCTAAGTAAACAGGTGTATCCTGGACATTCCTCACATTAATTTTCCTATTATTCCTATAATCGTGAGCATTGTCAGTGAGTTCTGTGTGGTCATAGAATGCTTGAACCCAGCAGAACAGTAGAATGCAGGCTTAGAGATGCTAATGATTTCTTTCCCTGTTGTGAAGTTAGAAGAGGTCAGACGTCAGCACTAATCATTTAATCTAACAGATAGTTCATAAATAATGCTTATGATACTGCTTGGTATATAGGAGAGTGGAAGACATGGAGAATGGACTTTTTTTCAAACCATTTTATTGGGAGCTAATACAGATATCATATCCTTCCATAGTTGACCCACATCAAGCTGTATTGTACAATTGCTGTCACAATCAGTTTCTCTTCAATTCTCTTCTTTCTTGAACTCCTTGACATCAGTCCCCTTTATCCACCTTCTCCACAATACCCCATCATACCCCCTGGAACCCTTATTCTACTTGTTGTCTCTATAAGTTTATCAGTCCCTGATCTCATGAACTGAAAAACAAAAACATAAAAATTCAAGAGGGCTACCCACAATGACAATATACATCAGAGCTAAACCTCAATATGAAAAATAATTTTTTTGAAATGTTTAAATCTAGATCAGGCTAAACATATATCAGTGTAGGGGTGGGGTTGGAAATCAGGGACAAGGTTTTAAGCATTCGAGTCAGGTTTATCATTTCAATCTTCTGTGGTCATCTCTTCATGACTTTCTGCTTGGTAACCAGTATTCCTCTATCTTCTGTTATGAATAGAGGGAAATCACTGGAGGTTTATTTCCTGAATCGATCTCACAAATGTGTCTGGTGGTCCCCCTTTCATCCACAGCATTCTGTAAACCAGAATCTCACAACTTTGGCTCTTTTACTACTTCCTCCTTTGGGTCACTGATGTTGGTGTACCTCCACCAAGTGAATTTAGTGGATTTCTTTACTTAGCTGGTTGCTCATTTGGAAACAAGGCTCTAAGACCCATGACACTATTTATCTGATAGTCGGGCACCATGAAATTTTTTCATCACTCTTTGTTAAAGCTCCCATAACTTTGGTGCTCCGTTCCTGAGGGCAAGTATTGAACAGGTCCATGATGTAAGAACTAATTGTTCTTGAATTAGAGCTAGGATTTTTTTGTGAGCCCAAAATCTAAGACTGGACTTTTAGTCACCAGTGTGAGTGGAAATGAAGAAGGGATAATTCTGTATTACTTTAAGCTGATATATTTTTCCAGAGTTTTAAACATTTCCTGAGGCTATATCTAATGAAATCAATTAACTATCCAACTAGATATTAGTAATCACTGGGTTTCTTTTGGAAACACCTATAATTATTTTTTAGATTTGGATAATTATCTTTCACATGACTGATTTTTGAATTGGTGTTGAACATTAAGAAAAACTAATTTATACCAAGCATCTCCAAAATTTTCACTTTTAGCATACCACATCCTTTCTAAGTGGTAAAGAAATTGCTGACACCATTTTTCATCTGTAGTGCTAAATTCACTCTCTAATAAACAGATAAATTGACCAATGCTTACATACTCATTTAAAAACCCCAAACTCACAATGGAGTTAATCGTAACATTTAGCAACCATATAGATCAGAGTAAAACTACCCCTTGGGTTTCTGAGACTGTGAATGTTTCCAAAAATAAGCATCTGCCCTCCTGTGGTACTGCTTATGGTTTGAACTGTTGACCTCATGGTATACAAGTCCATCACATAACCCACAGACCGCCTCCAATTCTAATGGGAAAACCAAAACCAAATGCACTGCTCCTACATTGGTTTGGACACTCAATCCTACTCCTTAGGATTTCTAAGACATTAATTTTTTTAATTTAAATCATTTTATTGGGGGCTCATACAACTCTTATCACAATCCATACATATCCATAATCTATTGTATGCCAAGCACATCTGTACATCCACTGTCCTCATCATTCTCATGACATTTGCTTGCCATCTATGCCCTTGGCATCAGTTCCTCATTTTCCCCTTCCCACCCTACAACACTCACCTCCTATAAACCCTTGATAATTTATAAATGATTATTACTTTGTCATATCTTACACTGTCTGATGTCTCCCTTCTTGGCTGCAATCTTTATTGAAGCAGAATTCCAGACCCTCTGTCATAGCTCCGCAGGACAAATTAGGAGCATCCACCTTAGGTTAGTAGTTGAGTACAAACCCTTACTCAGTCAGGTGCCAACTCCCCACTCTATAACATGACCGAAGAAAGTGTTCCAGGCTGCCTAAATTCCAGAGAGATAACAGAATTCCATCTGTGGTGGTCATATGCTTATGTTAATTTCATGATTGAGATGTAAGGGTGGAGTCTAGCCTGTTCATCTGAAGATAGCCATTGAGTAGCCAATGAGGCCTCTCTGTGGGCATGGCTTTCTCCTGAGACTTCTGGGAAATCTCGTGATATTTCCCTCGTGAAGATGAGAAGCTATCTCCCCAGTTATTGGGAGCTAGTCTTAGAGTCGATGAATAATGAACAAGACAAGATGGCAGTATCACAGAAGCTGAAGGAGCCGGAGGAGAACCCACATAGCTTTGCCCTGATGGAGCCAGACCTCTGAAGCTGAAGAGGCCATATGGAGACCTCTGCCAGCAATGAGTTGCTTCTGCCACCATGGGATGCTGTTGATGGACCCTGAGCCCTGGAAGCAAGGAGCCATGGGGAGACCCCTGCCAGCACCAGAATTCTGCACCTACTGACCTGTGACTTCGTGAGTCAGAAGGAGACATCATTATAGACTGGTGTTGGGCATATAGGCTAACATTGGACTTATGACTTTGAACTGGATTGGTTTGGAATGCTTTTTCAGTTTTCCATTCCTTTTTATATAAACCATTCCCTTAATTCATATGTGTGGCTATGAAATTTGTTCCTTTAGTCTAATCGAATTAACACACCATCAAATCCTTTGAAGAATCTCTCACCAGACTCATTTGATTTTTATGGTGGTAAATATGCAATATATACTGCAACAATGCTAATATCCTCTTTAAAACTATCATATGATACTGATAAAACTATTCAAAAGTTTAGATAAAACAGAGCTGTTCCATAGACTACATCACTGAGGTAAGAGTTAGGAGACTTGGCCCTAGATTTCCCTCAGTAATTAGCCAAACATTGAGTTTGACCACATCATCAACTTCTGCATGTTTAGTGTGTAATTGTTGATGTGCTTTAGAATTAATAAGGGCATTTACCTATGAAAGTAACATATAATATATATATGCCTCAAAATGATGAAGTAAAAGCAAGATATAGTTTGGAGAGCAATGAATTTTTGTCACATCTTATTCCATCTAGCTACATGTTATGAGACATTGAACTAGTGACCTTAGTAGCAGAGATCAGTGATAGTAATTTGTGTCATTATTATTATTATTACTATTATTATTTTGGCCTTGTATTCTCTTTCCCTGGGAGGAACTGACACCACATTCTCCTTGGTCTTCTGAGAGATGGCAGTGTTCTTTTTCATGAAATAAAATAACTTTAGATGGTTTTTTTTCCCTTTGAGTCACATCTGAGCTTATTAAGATCAGGATCTTGAATTAATTAATATAGAATGTGTCCAAATTGTCGAGTTGGAATATTTTCCATATGTGTTGTTTAATGTGTAGACATGAAGAATAACATTGATAAAAGTGGTATCTCTATGCAGTATTATTTCATGTGGTTGAATGCAAAGAGTGCCAGATGTCATAAGATCCAATAGGTTTGTGAACTCCCAAGTGTCATAACTTTAGACCATCTGTAAAAGTGTCACTTCCATCCTGACAGCTCCATGGCCTTTGTACATCAGGCTTCACAGGGAATGAGAACTAATTTTAGATAACAATGCTCGTGCATGTCCATTCTCCAAATTTTATGGATTGCTGATTTTTATGCAAGCTCTTCCATACAGTGTAGGTGATTGTGCAGGAATGGAAAAATGATAAAATACCACAATAATCACTTAGTTAATGTTGTTCTTCCTTCCTCTCAGAACTTTCAATGATCTTTAAATTGGTTTATATTTCTGGATGAGTCAAGGAAACATCCCTATATTATTATAAAATTCATTCCTTTATTGCTATGTTAGAAACTAATATTTTTGGCATTGCCTAGTATATGGCAAGCATTATGCTAGGAGAATTAAATGATTTACCTCATTAAATTCTTGTAACAATTTTGTGATGTAAGTTGCTATTGAGTAGGAAAGAAAACAGGGGTATAGAAATGTGAAGTTGTTAACCACAGTTGTTGATCAACTGGAACGGTTTAGATCCTGAACTATAATCTATGATTGCAAAGTTTAAGATACCCACTTTATTAAAGTGGCTATAGTTTCCAAATTTGGAGGGGAAACTGGATGATATCAGAATAGGTTATACATAAAACTATCACTAAATTTCTAACCTGTCATAAAAGTGTTTTCAAGAACGTTATATTGCTTTTGATTATTTGTTCTCACTTTTAAAATACCATATATACTCAAATATAAGCTGACCTAAATATCAGTATAGATCCCTAATTTTACCACAGAAACCGAATTTTTGAAATGTGCTGAAAACTCGACTTCTACATGAGCATATACAGTAATTACCTCTTTTCAAGTGCTTTTTATCAATGAAATAATTCCACCTGTAATTTCCCATAATACATAGAAGAAACAACAGAAACTTAACTAAAACATAAATATCTGAGATCCAAGAGTGAAAATATAATATAAAAATCAAACTAAATGTCACATGACAATAGTTCAACTAAAGGCCATTTCTTTTTAGCTCTCTATTATCTTTTTTGATTTCTAGAAAGTCGATTTTTCATTTCCACTAAAAGCTTTTTATGAATGACTTGCCCTAAAGCAACCCTATACTGCACACATTACCTCACATCTATTGTACAGTCGAACCTTGTTTGGACCATACTAGTTGCTTAGTAATTAATATATTTCAGGTTCTTGCTTGACCTAAGACCTTTGAGTCAATCTTTTCCCAACCTATGTACATGTACTTGAGTCCTTAAGTTGATTTTGTGTGTGTCTATATATAGAGACATACACACATATACATATACATATACATATATATATAGAGAGAGAGAGAGAGGTTGTTGATCAGTTGCACTCCCCCTCACCCTCAGCTATCTATTTACATGCCGTGTTTTCATTCTTCCTTCTACAGAATGCATTAACCTTCTTTCTCTATGTTTACATCTAGCCTGCCTATCTAATGTGAAATAAAACCCTTAGGAAAAACTTTTGATTTGGTACAATATACATTCTAAATCCATTGCATGAAATCAGTAAAGTTTTATTAATAATTATAATTATTCACACTATTCTTATTATCCGAATTAACTCAATAACACTGAGTTTGCTTGTTTGGTATGGTAATATTATTGACTCTTACTGGAAGCAGATCTAACTAGATCTAATTTTTTTAATAAGGGTAGTAAAGTGAATATGTATGTATATCAACACACACATATATATCATACATATCTGTACTGTCTGTTTTTATATATTTATATAATATAAATTATATATATAAATTACCAAAATCAAACCAAACTCACTGCCATCAAGTCAAATCCAACTCAAAGTGGACCTAGGACTGTGTAAAACTTCTGTGTAGTTTCTGAAGCTTGAACTCTGTATTAGAGTATAAAGCCGCATCTTTATCCCTCAAAGCAGCTGCTGATTTTGGACATCAGACTGCAGAGTTAACAGTTAACAGTGGTTAACACATAACCACTACACCACCAGGAATCATGTATACACATATATAATCACATATGCATATACCTACATAATATACACACACATATATAAAGGTATGTATCAGGGCTTCAAACTGGTTCGTTCTGGTGTGACTACTGAGAATTTATATTTTCACCATAGACATATAGTTAATCAGAATTTGAATTTGAAGAAGATTCCCAATAATTCTTATAGATCCTTTAAAGATTTTATTTATCTTGTGAGAGTGAGAATTCTGATTTCAGTAACTAGTGGTTATACACACAAATGCAATGATAATTGTTTTTCAGACCCAGATTTTAATTCACCATACTGCTTGGTTAACCACGTTACCCTTATTTAAGCATACTTTCATGTAACATAATCATGGAAATGGAACAGTGCATTGACATTTTTGCTTACCATTTTAACTTTCTCAATAGATACATTTTAGTTTTACATTAATTATATGCTCAGTGTGCCAAACTCACTGCTCTGTGTAATTGGCATCAAAAGGGAAAGTCAGAAGTGACTTGCATGAAGGCAGGTGCTTGCAGTCCACGGGTCCCAGTACCTAGAGAGGGTCAGATGTGGGAAGTTCATTTAAGAATTATTGAATCTAAGAAATTTGATTTTCAGAGTACTTTCCTAAGTCAAAGGGACTAGCATTGTTGAATACCATATTACATCCAAATTTTCATTTTAGGAAGTATTATAATGTACATGTTCATGTAAGAAGACTTGAAGTTAGGAGAATTTATAATTAGCTTATCCAAAGTCCCAGGGCCCATTTTGATTCCAGATCTACCATGTCAAAAGTCTAAATTCTCTGTCTACTTTTTTGTCTTTCTAAATAAAGTCTAATGAATCTAAGCCAATGTTTCCCAAAGTGGGCAATACCGCTCTTGAAAGGTACTTGAATGAGATAGGAGATGGGGGAACATAGAGAGGGTAGGAGTTGCAAAAGCATATAACATTTATCCTGGATTGCAGGCTAAAGTACAAGAGATTATAGTTGCCAAAGGGATGTTCAGTAATTTCCTTTCTGAGTAGGGAGGGGTACACCAAATCCATTTGGGGGCCTAATATCTGAACAATGAGAAATAGATTCAAGTCTATGTCATAGTAGTCCACCTCAGCTTGATCCATTAATGCTGCAGTTGTTAGGTCCAGCTGAGTTTATTCTGATACTTGTGCACCGCAACCCTGAGTCCAGCAGACTGAAACACGGCCCCGCCCTGCACTATCCTTACAACGGGTATGCGTGGGACCTCTGTTGCAGCTACCAGGTCAGTCCGTCTCTCGCGGGGGCGTTGTTTTCTTTGACCGTGCACGATGTCCTCCTCCGTGCTGGTCCCTCCGGATGGCACATGCCCAGTGTGAGGTACATGCGCTCTTTTAAGGAGCACCCTGGCTGTTCCTACATGTATAATGAACTATCTTCTGACTTAGTAATGTTTGTTACACAGAGGTGTATAACAACCAATATTCTGAAGCCTAGTCTCGGTGCTAATACAGCACAGTCGTGCTGGAAAATTATGCTGAATAATGTGACACTTTCTTTCTAACACTGCTTTCGTCTATAAACTCTTAGAGTTAAAGGCCAATCCCATATTCATCTTTAATTTTTCGAAATGTCTCTTGACCTAAAAGTAGTTGAAATTTACTCCGAAGTCCTTCACATCTGGTTTGACTTGGTGTTGCTGCAGTTGTTTTGTTCAGTGCAGTCTAATCGATTCCAATCCGTACCACCCCACAATATTGTTAGAGTCTCGTATATTTCTGTGATCCTTGCATCATTGTCAGAAAATTATGCGATTCACTTTAGTTCACTTTCTCCGGGCTGAAAAGCAAAACTGATCTCTCAGTTGTTGAATCCTGAAAAATTGATTGCCACTGAATGTATCATTAACCACAACATTCTGTAGCTTAAGCATAGGCTTGTAGTAGCAGTACTCATGTTAGAGGGAACAAAGAAGCACAGATATAATCCTGATGAAAAGATGTTTGTTTGTCCTAGATGTTGTATTTTCATCTACTCTATATCAGAGGTTTGTGAAGAAAGCCCATAAGGGAATAGACCTTTTATTGTTTTAAGTCATTCTGTATACAAACTAAAACACAACATTTTCAGCTTAATTTCTTAGTATCAGATTCGATTTTCTGTTAATGTCTGTATTCACTTTGGAATTTTAAGCTTCTTTGATATATCATCAAGAGGGTGGCTTAAGGTACTGCTATTTGATTTTAGGCTATGCATACATCCATTTAGAGTGATCACATTGACTTTCAGAATACTTTAAAATATCTCAAATGTTATTTTAAAATATTGACTTCACACATTAGTCATTCCATAGTACTTTGTGTATGGAAATATGTGTTATGAAATAATTCTTTGAAAATATTAAACAAAAGTAAAGAAGTATGCTTCTCCTAATAATATTTCTTAGACCTTTAATCACCTACCATCAAGCATAAACTCCTAAAAATGACTTGCAATGTACAGTATTTTCCCATCTCTTTTTAACAGAAAACATATATATGGATATATTTGTTGAAAATATATGGAAAACACACTAATTTAACCATTTCATCTGTACAATTCAATATTATTTGTTATATTATCAAGTTATATGTGCCTAACCTTCCTCCTCCGAATGGTTCCTCATATTTTATTTAATAAACTCACAGCCCCTACTATTGCCTTTCTGAGTTATATCAATTTAATCCCATATATAGATAGTTTTTAAATAGCACTATGTTCAAGGCTGACTTTTTTATTGTTGGATTTAAACTTTCATTTAGTGTTAAGAAGACTTCAAGGGGCACATTTGTTTGCTTAAGATGTAAGGTTATGTCAGGCCAGTAGCTTCAAGTATTCATTGAGCCTCTTTGGTTCCAGAAGCTTTGGAATACATGAGACTCTTCCACTTTTCATCCAGATTCTTCTATTTGAAGAAGCATATTTGATCAAAATAATCAGTAATTGAAAACCAAAACCAATTCTTTTCCCAATCAAATAGATAGTAATAAAACTACAATGTGCATGCCACTTATAGTTGTTAACAAATATTAACAAGTAGGTACATGTATATAATGCATGTAAAACACAATTCACCCTTATGGAGGTCATTCAGGCATTCCAGGTTATTTGTTAAAATTCAAAAACTGAAAACCATAGATTTTGAATATACTACAGTCTGAAAAAAAATGCTAGACACATACATGATGATCGTACAAGGAAACGGATATAAAAAACAGCGACTCATTGCTATTGTGTCAGCTCCAACTCACAATGCCCGAAGTGGTTTCAAACTGCCGACCTTGCCACTGGCAGCCTGATGCCTAGCCCACGGCACCAGCGGGACTTCTTGATAAGAGATCTGCCAGCAGTGGGAAGTAGTATCCTCCTCCATTATCCCATGTCAAATTCAAAAGGATGATCCTAGAAATAAGGTATTGTCTGTCTCTTGTAGAGTGTGTGACATATCTCCATAACTTCCAAACACGCACAGGCAAAGAGTAGCTATGCTCTTTCCGACGCCGAGAGAAGCAGTTAGAAAAACATTGAGATGGACTGGAACACTGGTTCTCAACCTTCCCAATGCCTTTGTATGGTTTCTCATGTTGTGATGACTCCTCAGTCATAAAATTATTTTCCTTGCTACTGACTGTGATGTTGTTACTGCTGTGAATCAGGTGATTCCTGTGAATGGGTCATTCAACCACAAAGGAGTTGTGGCCCACAGGTTAAGAACTGCTGCACTAAAAGGACAATGTCTTTTTTCCTTCTCTGCCTGGTGAAGTTCTGAACTGCAGAAATACCTAGAACAAACACATTCATTAGAAGAAAATTCAACAAAAAAATTATTGGGTGAGCTTGAACAAGATTTCTAAGCTAAAGATTGTACATGTATATAAAGATGGAAGACCGATCCCTATGCATCTTCTTTTCAGGTTAAATGTAGACTGTTATAGTCTGAACTTAGAGTCTCTGAACTCCCAAAATAACATGAATGCATGAATTTGCTGTGGGTCAAGTAATTCATGGGTCCATAAAGATGGCTTGCTACCAAAACTTCCTACTAAAATGGAAAGAAGTTATAAACTGTGCCTCTGCACAGTTGTGGAGCATATGAGGTGGTTAAAATGTTCATAAACCATTTCAGCATATTACACTGTCCTTATATGTGTACAAAGGAGCCCCGAGGTGCTGCTGCTTAAGCCTTGGACTCCTAATGCAGTAAAGCACTAGAAAGGTCAGCACTTCCAATCCCATCGGCTACTCTGATGAAGAAAGATGAGGCTGTCTGCAGCTATAAAAACGTATAGCCACAGAAACCCTAAGGTCCTGTGAGTTGAAACAGAATGGAGCCCTAGTGCACAATGTTTTCCTCATTGATTTGGGAGCCTCGAGATGAGCAGTTTGAAACCGTCGTGTTCTACTCTAGTAAAGAGTTCCAGTCTCCGGAAACCCAGAGGGATGATCCTGCCTTGTTCTGTTGGATCACTGTGGGTCAAAACAGATTTTATGGCCTTGAGTTTGAGTTGGTGGCAGTTGGGTCGATAGCCGTGGATTTGGTTGGTTGGTTGATTTGGGGTTTTGCTTGTTGTGTTTGGTTCTGTAAAAGAAGCCCCCAAACACAGTGGTTGAGTTAGATTGGAGCTATTAAAGGGTCAGCCTTGGGAACCCCTTAGCTGCTTCTTGGAAGAGAGGTGTGGAAATTTGGTCTTGTGAAGATCACAACCTTGGACACCACATCGTCACTTGTAGGGTCCCATGGGTCTGAATCAACTGGACAGCAGGGAGGGTTTGGGGTGTGTGTGTGTGTGTGTGTGTGTGTGTGTGTCTGTTATAGCACAAGGTCTCTGAAAAAGAGATCATCAATGTGCCCTCTAAGGAAAATCCAAGTTTGCAAATGTGTTGGAATAAAGCACTTGTTGATAAACCAATATTAGCCAAGGAAAAACTAGAGTGACACTTGTTCATACCACTTTTTTTCGTTCTTGCCACCTCCACCCTCCCGCTGACCCAGGAAAGCCAGAAGCTAGAAGGAAAGGGGGAGGGAAGCTAAAAACAAACCACATGAGAGCCACGGCTCAGCTTTCTCTCCAGAGGCAGAGGAATAATGCCCCATCAGTCAGACTTTGGTACATAATCAAAACTAAAATGAAAAGGAGAGCATTTAACTGGGACGTAGAGGTGAATTTCAGACTTCTCAGGACTGGCATTATAAATATCGGACAGAGAGTGCCATTGCTGGAGACCTCAGTGCCCATCCCCATTTTGGACTTGTTCGATCCACAGACAGTGGCTGTATAGGTGGAAGTTATCCTTGAGAAGCCTTTCAGGGATCTGAGCTACAGTTCCCCAAGTACCTATTTAAAAGAGATTAGGAAAAAAGTAAAGCTTTTTTTTTAACTGTTTTCTAATTATACCCTATTAGGTTCATTCTGTTCTGACATAGTCACTGACAGACATTATGTATTATTTTTGTAATTAATTTCATATTGAGTTATCAAAATTACCAAATCATTTTATTGATCCACCAAAATAATTTAAAGTTGCTAACTTATGGTTATGTTTGCCAAAAACTGAGCAATAGCATATACTCATATATAACTGTATAACCTATGAAGTTCAGAGCCCTGATGGCTTAGTGGTTATGCATTGGGCTGTGATCCACATGGTCCACAATTCAAAACTACCAGCCTCCCTGTGGAAGAAAGGCAGGACTTTGTAGTCACATGAAGAATTACGATCTTGGTCACTGACCAAGTTAAGTTCTACTCTGTCCCCATGACGTGGCATCAACTCGATGGCAGTGAGTTTAGTTTTGAGTGAGAGCTCACATGTTATTAAGGAACACCATGGAAAAGTTTAAGGACAGCACATCAGATTATCAGAAATGTGCTTTTAAACTGATAATGCCTTATATTGTTCTGCTAGCTCATAGCTCACAGCCTAATTAGGATATTAATTGAATTCAGCTGATCACATCTAGAATGTCAAAACCAGAGGGCTCATGGCAACTCAAATTAACGCACTGTGTCAAATTTTTGGAGAACAACAGGAATGCTAGAAGGGTAAAAGAAATACAGTAATATAAAATAAGTGCAAACACCATGTTCTGTAAAATTATTAAAAATTCATATGTAATATTTCTATCTCATGTAGCTGGTGGCAAAAACATCAATCATTACATTATCTGTACATTGACCATGATAAATTGATTGTGTTCTAATGAGAGGATCTAATTACTTGGAGAAATGAAAGAGAGCATATGAAAGCTCTTTAGCTCCAATGGCTATACATTATCATTCATAACTCCGAGCCCTGTGTGGCTTCATTCCTCTCTCTGTACATTTTGTGAGAGACAATCTTTCTAATAGATTTCTTTAGAGAGGTCAGCTGAATAATGCATCATCCTCCTAAAAATAGCAAATGGAAATGTTATCAAAAGATGAGATCCTTGCAATGGTTATGAGAGGTTTTGTGCATAGTTTTTTTTTCAGTCCTTGTCAAACTCCCGTAAGTAGAATGCTTAAAACTTATGCATACTTATTTATTTAATATACATCTACGGAACTCACGCATGCATTTCTGTAGGCTATGTTGTGATCACAAAATTATGCTTGAATCTCACTGTAGTTAGGAAACAAACAAGCAAGAAGACTCAAAAATTCAACCCAGGGTCAAAAGGAGCAAGAGGAACTGAAACTGCCTGCCCGTGGGTTTCAAGAATCACTGGTTCAAATCCAGCACCAAGGGATGAATGCTGTGACCTGACTGGTTGAACGAGGCCAAAGCTGAGATGAAGAAGACAATGTAACATTGGAAGCACTCTCACGTGGACGGAGGATTAGAGCAGTAAGTAGGTGAAGCTATGGAATGTATCTTTAGACAGAGGTGTCTCCTGTACTTCAAGACATAAAATGCTAACCATCAGAGCTATCTAATCATAGTGATGACTGCTTTCTGAGGTGGCACGCAGTCACTCATGGGGTCCTTGGCTACTTCCAGGCAAAGACCGCATAGTACATCAGAAACATGAGGAGATGAAAGACATTTCCACAATCAAATCTGGAAGGAATGATTACACTATATAAGCTCCTTTCTCTCACCAAGGTCAGTGATTGCCTCACTCACCCAGAAACAAATAGAAAACTGTCTCTCATCATCTCTGCTGATAGCCTATACAGCGTGAATTAAAGAAGGCAGCACTGGAGCCAGACATTGGCTTAATACAGTTTCATAATCACGAGGAAAAAATAACATGAAAGCACAAATTTACAGGCCCACTGTTTCAGGCATGATCTCAAAACTGTGAATTATCTCTGGGTAAATCATTTTTACCTGGTCTTAGCAGTCAAGATCTATTGACACCCTGACACCGGCAGCATAAATTTCTTGTCAGGACTCTTGATTCCATTCACTTCAACAGTTTACTTCTTTGTTGTTCAAATGATAGTGCTGTGCCTTTTTCATCAGTATGTGGCTCTTTTTCTTGTGCCATATTCAGTATGCCACATGTGTGAGCAACTAACAAGTCCATTTGATCAACTGGAGACCTTAACCAGGGTGGGTATCTTCAAATATACATACATTCAAATTACAGTTTCTAAATGGCCATCTTCTCTATAAGCAACCCATAAATTCTCATAGTCTGGTTGGTTTTTGGTGCATCGGAGACCAGCAATTCTGTTTAAAAGCTGTGGGTTGATACTCGTTGATATTACCATGAAAATACAGAAGAATAAGACCCTTCTTTTGCTTCAACAGTTTTAGAGATAGCTCATTACTTTTGAAAAACAACGATTCACTCTGGTATCATCGAGTATTTCATTCTCTTTTTTCTTCCTGTTCCTTTTTTGACATTTTTTATCCCTGTAGATAAAATGATTTGTAAAGTGATACACCTACTCTCCATTAAGATGCACAATGAATAATGTATAGATATTTATTATAAGACAGTAATATCTAAAGTCAAATATTCAATAAATCATAGTTGAACTGCATAGACTAAGGTCATGGTAATGAAGAATAAACTTAATGACACCTTCAAAGAAATGTCTCAATGGTCATAAAAGTACCTGAATATCACATTTCCTTTACTGAATTAGTCTGTTATGTCTCTGACTTCTACTGACAAAATGATGAAGGCACTGCCCACTCACTCTCTCTTCAATGAGCATTTTCCCTTGTAATATAGAGCGTTAGCCGACAGACTCTTTGGAAAGCAATAAGACACACTTGCATAAATGTAGGACAATGGTAAATCCCAAATTGAATTAGATGGTCCAACAATACACTCCAAATTAATTAAACTGTGTGAGTAATTTTAGACTTCAAGTATTTTTTAATGTATATGTCAGGGTCTTAATTTTAATTTTAATTAAGTACATATTTTATTAACTTTCAAAAATGATCCAGGGAAAGGTTAACGGGGGGGTTCTGTGGACTAATTCCCTGTCCCATACCCCTTCAGTATAGCAGGATGGTTGTACGCACAGGCATTAGTTAAAAAAGGAGACGGACCTTAGCAGGAATTCTGAGTTTGTCCTTGTGGGCATCTCCCACTGGAAGTTGTGTCCTCTCCTTTGTCAGCCTTGGTTTCCTCCAATTCATTGTCATGAGAATCCATGGGACAACATAAACAAAGGAGTGGACCCATTTACCCAACCTGGTAAGCTATATGATTTGCTTAAGTCGGAACTTTTCTCTGTTTTCATATGCTTAATTCTAAAAGTAGGATTAGACACTATGATCTTATACCTTACTGTGATAAGAGCCACGTTGGCTCTTTGCTGTGCTTGTGCTCAGCTTTGCTGTCTTGCTAAGCCAGTTTGTCAATTCACGTCATTTCAAGATTGAGGGAGCAGGCACACATGTGTAAGCGCGAACATATACTATACCTTCATGACACGCACCCAAGTCTCAACACCCAGACAGGATGCATGAGTCGTTTTCATGTCTAAGTTTGCTACTCTCCAGGTTCTATTTCCTCTGCGATCAGTAAATTGGAGGAGGAAGACTAAAAGAGACCTAGTAACCCAAGAATTCCCACACACGGGTAGCACAGAATGCAGGATGGAAAGAGTGAGGGTTAAGTCCCTGCAGGACTCATAGGTCTGTAACAAAAGTAGAGTTCTGGGATATGGGCTCTGTTTGTCCTGAGAATGACTCTTGACCAAAAGAAATCAGAAAGAGATAAATGAATCCCAGCTTTAGGAAAGAACAATTGACCAAATGTTGTGGAACAGTAAACTAGATTGCCTTCTAAAACCAAGATGGAGTATGAAAATGGTAGATACTTAAGTTTAATCACCTTTTTTTAAAGCCGACTAAATAGCACAAAGTGGTGTCCTTGATATCTCTGATTAGAAATGAACCAGAAAAGTTATTTAGAATGTATATGGGGCTGAGCCCGGGTGGTATAAGTGGTTGAGTGCGGGGCTGCGGCCCGTGGGCTTGGCGGTTCAAATCTAGCGGCGGCTCTCAGGAGCAGCACTGAGTAGCGCCCACGACCACCAGAGGCAGTGATGACCCCCGCAAAAAAATAGCATTTAAAAAATTTATATGGGAGACATATGAGCCAGTATTTAACTAATTTGTAGAAATACAACTCATTTTCTATGAGTTGTAATGGTCATATGCACACAAAAGGAGAAGTCACATACACACAAATATAAATAGTCAACTAAAGATTTCATGGAAAATTCCAGATTGCTTCTTCTCTTACACTTTAATGTAGTCTTCTTATTAGGACTTGGATTCCCTTTTCCCTCTTTCTCCTTTACCCAAAAGAAAAGTAGCTAGAAGTCAAGGACTATTGAAAACAAAAAAGTAAAAGACTATGTCTTTTCCACTCATGTAATATTTAAACACCTAAATCCCCCAAATTAGTGCACACACCTGTGAGAAAGTGTATGAAGTCACGCACTCGATTGTTCTCTGTTGATTTACATAGCTTTAACTCTCTGCCATTGCGTCAGTGCTGACTTACAGCAAGCCCCTGG
The DNA here is from genome assembly GCA_004026705.1 of Nesogale talazaci. Lineage (NCBI taxonomy): Eukaryota > Metazoa > Chordata > Mammalia > Afrosoricida > Tenrecidae > Nesogale > Nesogale talazaci. The sequence continues at coordinate 32,733 of PVJH01002612.1, read as the reverse complement.
GAGTTGCCAGGACTGTTGCTATTTATGGGAGTAGAAAATTCAGTTTTTATCCTCAGTACCTGTGGGGCGTTTTGAAATACCCTGCAGATTAAAGCCCAAGGCTTTGCCAACGCTCCTATTTTAATTTTTCTTTGTTTCGGCACTATTTTTATTGGGGGCTCTTACATCTCTTATCACAATCCATACATTTCTGCAACGTATCAAGCACATGTGCTGCCATCATCATTTCCAAAGTGTTCTCTTCCCACTTGAGCCCTTGATATCAACTGCCCATTTCTTTCCTCTCCCTCCCGGACCCACCCTCCCTCACAAACCCTGGATAAGTTAGAGATTGTTATTTGCATATCTCACATCGTCCTCCATCACACCGCACCCACTTTTCCATTGTTCATCTCCCTGGGTGTGGGGGTATGGATTGAAATGTAAAAAAAGTTGGCCTCAATCTCATACACATTTTCTGATAGAAAAACTGATTTGAGCTCTCGCCAAACTCTTCTAAAGATCATTGATGGTGCCTAGGGTTCAGCTGTGGATTATTGACTGATCAGTTGGGGGTTCAAACCCACCAGCTCCTCATGAAGAAAGATGAGATATTTGCTTCCTTAAAGAGTTACATCCTCGGGAACACTGTGTAGCAGTTCTCTTGTGTCTTGTAGAACTGCTGTGAGTTAGAAGTGACTCCATCCACAGCAAGGGGTATGAATATATGGTATGGTAGGGTTTGCAGTGGTCTCACCTATTGAATTTGTTTGAACAGTTTGAGTGTTTTTTTCCCCTGAGCTACATTCAAAACATGTACTGAATGACTATTTCTTAATACATTCATGCTGTGAGTATATTCTATCTCATCATTTCGGTGTTGATGTGCTGTGGCCGCTTGTAGTCTGGGGAGTTCTGACTCAGTGGTGAAACCTTGTCTACTTCTATGCTTTCTTCACTCTGATAAAGAGCTAGTTTCCCTCTCCACTTGCCTGACATAGGAATTCATCTCCCCCTTTAAAGTGTCCTATCAACCCTTTCACTGATATGCTCTGGGCATCAGAATTAGTTGAAAGGTTCTCTCCGTGCTCACAATAGTTTGCAAAGACCTTTATTATAATAAATTTTATAATAATGTGTCATCTTTATCTGTATCTTTTATTAAATTATGAATTACCTTATTCAATAAACAAGCAATGTCCCTTGTTTCAGTCATAAGGAAGGTGTCTTCCCAGACAATGAGCACATTTTCTTTGGTGCGCAAGGAAAAATGAGTCATGAGCTCATACACGCTCACTTGCATCAAACTCAAATTTTATTAAACAGAAAATAATAGTATAAAATACGACCAACAAAGTACTGTTTCCAAAGCATCAACTCCTCTGTTTACATTTGGCTCAATTCTAACATTTCCCTTTGTTAGCCCAAAGGGAAAAGCATGCTTGTTTTTGTTAGGTGCTGCAGAGTTGAGTCTGACCCACAAGGATCCTCTGTATCACAGAATGAAACATTGCCTGGACCTTCACCATTCTCAGAATGTTGAAGCCTATTGCTGCAGTCCCAGTGTCAGCCCATCTCCTTGAGACTGTTCTTCCCACCACCTCTCTGCCAGTCTTCCATGCTGTGGTGAGTGGCATAGTGCTATGATACTTGAAGTTATATCACCCGTTTGTCAAAAACCAGTAGGACCACCAAAAGCCAACAGGTGCAACAGAACTTCTAGATTATCTGCTGAAAACCATATGAATAGAAGGAAAAAACTGTCAGATACTATGCCAGAAGATGACCTCCTCAGGTTGGAAGGCACCTAGAATACAACCCAAGAAGAGCTGCCTCCCCAAAGTAGACTTGACCGGAAAGATGTAAATGGAGTAAAACGTTCAAGATCTTCCTTTTCTAATTGGGCACAGCTCAAAATAACACGGTACCACAGCAAACATCCATTACTAATCAAAACATGGACTATTCCAGGTGTGAATCTGTGGAAATTGCAAGTTGTAAGAAATGAGATGGTGATAGAAATGAAGCTGGAGATCATATGATCAAATTTTTGCAAAATTATGACCTCTGCATCACAAATAGTCTTTTTCAACATCAAAAAGGGTAGCTGTGCTCATCGACCTCTCCAGATAGAATAATGGGTGCTTGTCTTGGTATTTACTAATTGTTTCCACTGTAAGAGAGAAAAGTATATTTACTTTTGAAAATACATATCCTTACCACTCCACATAAACACAAATGCCATATATACTCATGTATAAGCCAATATTTTCAGCACATTTTTTCATGCAGTTTGTGGTAAAATTAAGTGCGTAGACTGACATTTGGGTTGGCATATACTCAAGTATATACAGTATATTCTCTTAGTGTCTTATTTTTATACTAAGAACAGAGAATGGCATAGGGTTAAGAAAGGTTTTAAAAATAGATTTTGTTTATTGCTTTCAAAATGTTGACAGAAATCCTAATTGACATGATAAAAGGGCTTTTCCTTGTTATATTCTTCAAGCTATAGCTTAAGAAATGATGTTGCTATCAATCCTACGGTTTCAAAAGTGACACCAAGGTCTCTCAAATCCCCCTTCGATGAAATGGTTTTATGTGTCAGACGCATCACCTTCACCCAGCACTCTGAGTTTGCATCCACATATGTTTTCTGTCAGCTCTTGGAAATAGAGACCAACAGTGAGCACTTGAAATTCAGGCCTCCAAGGGTAGCAAAACAAGGATGTTGGTTGTTTATTGAATAAGGTAATATTCTGACTGCTCTGTTATTCTTGTTGTGTGTTTTAAGTTGGTGTTCAGCTCGTCCACACAATACAAATGCCTCCATCGGGTTTTGGAGGTGGTCACCTTTATAGGAGCAGATCATCTGATCTCGTGCCTGTGGAATCACTGTTTGGATTCTATCCACATCCGTTCGCAGCCAAGTACTGAATTGTGCATCACTAGGGGTTTTTGTGTTTTGGTTTGGTTTTGACTATGGATATTGGAGTAAATCTTACATTAGACCAACTCCTTGCCATAGCACCCTATCTAAACCCCAAAACTTTACAAAATAAACGAATATTGCTTTTCAGAAAGACAAATGAAAATATAGTTTAGATGATTTTTCTGGTAATAAAAGCCATTCGTTATATGACCAATGAAACGTCTTCAAAATTTTCAGTCTTGCCCTAGTTAGGAAGAAATATAGAAATGTGTGTAGTATTCATAATGCATGCATGAATCTTGCTGAGTACATAACATTTTGAAAGGGTATAAAAAGACCAGGGTCTACACTGGAGCCCCAAAGCCTCTCAAACCTCACTCCCACAGAGTCAATTCTGACTCACATTGACCTACAGGTCAGGGTGGAGCTGCCCCTGGGGGCTTCCGAGAGTGCCAGCCTTTATCACAGTCGGAAGCCTCATCTAGCTCCTGACATCGGCTGGCAGCTTTCAACTGCAGCCCTGTTATTAACAGCCCGACACACTACCTACTAGAGGACGGAGGTAGGAAAAGTTTCTCTGCCAAGGGCTATATGGATATTTAAAGCATCATTCACTGGTAATCCGAATGATCAACTTAAAGTAAACCCACTGTATTTGGTCAACCTTTTTCATGAACTCACCCTTGGTGCGATGGCTGGGAACGCTCCCCTCTGGTGAAGCGTGACATTTATCTGGTGTGGATGATTTTACGGGCCTTCATAGGACCTGCCCCACACCCTCTTCCTGAACGCCTTCTGCTGGTTATGGCTTTCCGATGCTCCAGGGAAGCATCGCATTTTCTTCGTAGAATTTGGGGATTTTCCCTGTCATCCTCTCTAAAGCTCTCGTTCCAGGATGGTAGAGCTTCCTGACACAGACTGTGAAATCACAGATATCTTTATGTAAACTATTCTATTAGCATTTCTATGGATACAAACAATAGCAACAAAAACATCTTTTTACCTCCAAGAGTGGCAGGGAGTGGTTCTTGTAAGGAAAAATGCTACAATGAAGGAGATAGAGACCTGTGGCACAGAGCCAGACTTCATACAACAGGGGGAAAGACTTCTAGCGAGGATTTATGGTCACCCACCAGTCATTCAGAAACTAATGTAATCCAGCTTTATTGTGTTTAACAGCTTTATTGAGATATAATTCATACAATTCACCAATTTGAAGCATGCAATGCAATGGCTTTGAGTCTATTCATGGGGGGACATCGCTCGCCAGAAACAATTTTATTTTTTTGTTTTGTTTTGTTTTTTGTTTTTGTTTTTTGGTACAGCTCCTGTACCACAGCTCCTTGCAGTGTATGATTTAAAGGACAACGTTTTAACTAAGTTCAACTGAAACTGTTTCCATTGGTTGCTTGTGCTTTAGGTTTATATTTCAGAAAAAGATTTTCTCACCCAAGTTTTAGAACATTTACACTCACTCAATAAGAAGCCCCCTCACTCTTTAGTCATCATCCATTTCCTCTGGTTAGTTGTTGCCGAGCCAATTCCAGCTCTGGGTGACCCTGTATCTGGCAAGTGGCGGTGACTTTTCGGAAGCAGATTTCTGTCTACTCTGCTTGCTTTTTCTGAATGTTTCCCATCAATGAAATTATCAGGACATTGCCTTTTGTGACTGGCTTCTTGCCCCAGCCATGAGATGTCCAAGATGTATGTTGCAGGATGTGTTGGTTTCATTTACTTTTACTGACAATCATAGGTTATTTTATGGATGAAAGAGAGGAGCCCTGGTGGGGTAGAGTGTTCCTCGTGGGTCCACTAACTGCAAGGTCAGCAGTTTGAATTCTCCAGCTACTTCTTAGAAAAAGAGATGAGGTTGTGCCCTTCTGTAAAGATTATAGTCTCAGAAACTCCAAGGTTTCTTCTACTGGATCCTATATGCCCTATAGGATCTCTGTGAGTTGGAATGGGTTCTAGATTACAATAAAAATCTCCCTGCCATTGTTCAAGTCCTTGCTGATTTACCATAGGATAGAAGTGCCCCCCTGGGTTCCAGAGACTATACTCCTTGCCAGGAATATAAAGCCCTGTCTCTTTCCAGCAGAATGGCTGGTGGTTCTAAACAGGTGACTGCAATTTGCTGCGTAACATGTAACTACCATGCCCCTAGGACTCCCCTCATAGGTTATGGACAGGCCATACTTGCCTGTTCACCAGTTGATGGACAGTTAAGTGGTTTCTACCTTGTGGCTACTCTGAATAATGCTGTGATGAATACTCACGTGCAAGGTTTTATATCCACATAAGCTCATTTTTTGTGGCTATATACTTAGGAGTAGGATATTTAAAGAACTGTAAGATGAAAGGATTCTGAAGTGAGTACTCTGTTACATTCCTACATGTTATCTATGACGGACTACAGCTTCTCACATCCTTGACCCTACTAGTAAGTATCAGAGGGTTTGGATTTTTTTAACCATTATAATTATGCCAGTAAACTAGTGTGGCAGCTCATCATAGTTTTTATTCGCCTCTTTGAAGACTTGTGGTGTTGATCATATTTGTGTGTTGTCTGCACACTTGTGTTTCTTCTCTGGAGAGGTGTCCGCTGAGATTGCTCGCTTTTAAACCATTTCTGTTATTGAGTTGTAAGAGCCCTTCAGATGTTCTAGATCTAAGTCCCTTATCATTTATATAATATGCAGATCTTGTCTCCCATTCTGTGAATTGACTTTTCATATTGGCAATTAAAAGCAACAACAGCAATGAAATGCCTCATTCCCATCAATTCATAGCAACCATATAGGAGAGAGAAGAGCCATCTTCCCGGGAGCAGATCATATTTGCTCCTGAGAAATTGCTGGTAGGGCGGCTCCACTGCTGACCGGCTTCTGGTTCACAGCTCAGCATGTAAGCGACTGTACCACAGCTCCTGTACCACAGCTCCTTGCAGTGTATGATTTAAAGGACAACGTTTTAACTAAGTTCAACTGAAACTGTTTCCATTGGTTGCTTGTGCTTTAGGTTTATATTTCAGAAAAAGATTTTCTCACCCAAGGTCCTATATATGAGTGCCCCTGGGGTTAGAGCTTCTATAGCTTTAGCTCTTTGATCCACTTGGACTTAATTAGGGCATATGATGTGAAGGAAGGATCTCCATTCATTCATTCTGCTTTTTTCATCCTCATTTCACCTGTCTTTAAATTCAAACCCTTTTCTGTATTTCTGACCTCTGGTGCTTCGTGAAAGGAAGCCTGGTGGTGCTGTGAGTTAAGTGTTGCTCTGCTGATCTCCAGGTCAGCGGTTCAAACTGCTAAATGGAAGAAAGGTAAGGTTGCCCGCTCTCGTGAAGACTTATGTAGCTGGCCACTCTCTGTCAGGTCGCGGTGAATCGGAAGATGAGTCGACCCCACACAGTGGATTCGGAGGCCTTACATATTGTGTTCTTTAATCCTCTTGATAACTCAGCGTCCGTAGCTCAGGCTTTCAGCCGTCAGGTCTCTGTATCCCAACTTTAGGCTTCCCAGCTTCTATTCTATCGACTGATAAACTCTCTCTAAACCCAAACCCAAACCCAGAGTCTTGAGAAATAGAGCCCAGCTAACAATAAACACCCATTTCTACCTGAGCAGAACTTTCACGGAAGTCTGTGGTGGCTTATCCATTGTCTTGTCACTGGTAAAGGCCATATTCTCCGTGCAGTTCTGCTCTCCCGGGGGATCATCAGGGACCAATTGTGGATGTTCAGTATATTAATTAATGTGTAGCCACGTCCCGACTCACGGAGCAGAAAGGAAGCGTTAGAGAGGCCAGGAATTTCTGATTTTACATACCCGGTATAAATCTCTGTACACAGACCAGTATCAGCTCACTGATTGCATTTTTGTCTCCAACTTGTTACATTTACAGCAGAGATCAGAAGAGCTTTTGCATTTTTCACCTTACAGGGAATCATGTTATTGTTTTACTGCTTGGTTTCAAACGTGACTTCTTTGCAGAGTGAGATGGACTCCTTCACCACTATTACAACGCTTGCAGCGACTCCATCTTTCCCATGCTTGAACACACTCTCCTATGCACACCACGACTTCTTTCCTCGCTGACTCACGCCCAAGAATATCTGTGCCAGTTGTGTGGTAGTTTCATCATGTCCTGTCAACTTGATAAATAGGATGAAGGGGTAGAGTCTACCCCAATAATTCCTTCTTGGGGGCTGTGGCCTTCTCATGAGGAATCTGCGAGTCCTCTCTCTCTCTGCCTCACATTCCTGTGGACGTGACACATGGAGCCACGCTGATGGCAGCCAATGCTCCGGAGATGCTCCCCCCACCACTGAATCCAAAAGACTTTGCACCCACCGGCCTGTGATCATTCTGCATTCAGGATAGATGTACAGGCTGCATGAGGCTCAAGAGGAGTCCGTGGGCTAATATTGGACTTATGGACTAGACTGGGATGTTTTATTGATGCATAAGTATTTCTTGATAGAAAGTTCTCTCTTACGCCTACATGAATGTCTCTGGATTTGTTTCTTTCATCAGCCTGGACTAACACAAATGATAACAACTTGTGGCTCCTTCCACTTTAATTCCCACCCTGTTACCTATCTTTTAGGACCACATATGTTTTACATGGCTTTCTTACCTCTGTATCTCCCCCTATATCTCATTCAGTTCACAAATCTGGCTTCTCATTTCCCAAGCCACTTCCAGTGTCATTTATCAATCAGCTCTAATACTGAAAAAAGTATTAACTATTCTGAAATATTAATTATCCTTTAATAATTTAACTTTCTTTCAGGAATACAAAGAGCCACCATGAAATCTATAATAAATTAGGTAAAGTAAGGTATTTTGTGTGGTATAATCATGCTGGCTAGCATTTAATGATGTGCTAAAATCAACTTCTAAGCTTTTAAATGATGCATCATAAGAGCAGGAAGATCAGAATTATTTTTGTTTGGGTTCAGTTTTGTTTGTCCTAACTACATGGAAACTGTTAAAGAATGTATTTTATTAAAAAAATGTATTTTATAAACACTGTGTTAAAATCCATATTGATATAAAATTAATATCATTAATAATACTTTCAATACTCAGAATATTTTGTTATAACATTAGGAGTAAAGCACTTACATGGTCTAGCTTGACTTAAAAATAAGGAAATGATAGTCAACTTGTCAATTTTAATAAGGAAGAAACTTAAGTATTATGACCAATTCATTTCTCCAATCTGCCACAAACATTACTAAAGTCCAAAAGTAACTTTGGCTAAGAGAGGAGGGAATGCATTTCCAATTGAAAATGAATTGTGAGATTTTTTTTTAACTTAAATGACTCCAACCTATTGATTCTAGATCCAAATCTTCAAGTAAAACTGGTTGATCTCATTAAATGAAATATTTAAACTAGAGAAGTCTATCAAGTTGTAGTTTCAGCTTGAATTAATCTCTTCCATTTAGAAAATTGATCTTCCAGTCACACTTTTATTAACTTTGAGTTTTAAAGCCTGGTTGCTTTTAAAGAGAAAGTGAAGTGGTCTTTAGTAACATTCTATATAATTCCCAAGTTCTAATATGGAACATTAAAGCTAGCTTTTCAGTATATAAGAAACTAGAGGTTAAGCTTTCTCACAAACTGGGAAAAGTAGGAATTCATTTACTGAAATATTCAAACTAGATAGCAAGTAGAGCAGCCTGTCTATAATACCAGAGTAAGTTAGATAGTATTGATATCAAATCATAGACATCTTTATTAAACAAAAATAACAGAATGTGAAGCTATTGTTTCCTGACCTATCCTCTGTATAGGTATACATACTACTGAAGGTGGTACTTTTCCTCTGGAACCCATCCCTGAAGGATTCCACAAATTCTAATACACACCACATCAAATTGGCAGTTCCTGCACCCTAGAGGGACTAAGAGTCATGTTCCTTTGAAATGTTTTTTGAGTTTGAGGTAGAAAAAGAACTTTGAAGGGGAAGATCAAGGCTGGAGTGTGGGTGAGACAAGGTTGAAATCCTCAATAGATAGTCCTTGCTATCCCCAAAGAATGAGCGGATACATTGTCATAATCAAAAAAAAATCTTTGGTACAATTTCCCTGGCCTTGGTCTCACCAATGAAGTTTTCTGTTTTCTTAAAACGTCCTTATAATAAGCCCTCATGATCATCTGGTGTCTCTCAAGAAAGTCTATTCCTTTTTAAAGAATTAAAAAACAAAAACATTTTCACAACCATTTTCCAGAGCCTTGGTGGTATAATGGGTTACACGTTGGGCTGCAAACCAGGAGGTCAGCTGTTTGAAGCCACCGGGTGCTTCTCAGAAGAATGATGGGGCTCTCCACTCCTCAGAGTCTCAAAGCCCCTCAGGGGAAGTTCTACTCTCCACAGTGTCTACGAATTGGGATTGAGTTGAGTTGTCTAACACCTTCTGAGCTGACCTCTCTATCTTGGATGTACCTGGCCCAGCAGGTCCTGGAAGCCACTCTTCAGATTGGACCTCATGCTCAGGAGAGTATTGGGAAATGCCAGATTCAGTCATGCATAGCATTCCTTCTTTAAAACTGCTATTGTTATCTTTGACTCATAAACGATCACCCCTTGGAACTTCTGATCTTTGTACAATCCTTTTGGTGCCCATCACGTTGAAAGATGACTGATGCCAGCAGGCTTTCTTGTCAATGGAATGGTTGAACCATGTGAGAGCCCAACTTCTGTGGTCATTGGACAGTCGTCTTCCACCAGTTTCTGGACGTGAGCCCCAGTGTCTCTATTCATCAAGGGTCTTTCCTCATGTGACTCTTTTACTTATTTATTTGGTTTAAAATTTAACCCAAGCCATAATGTTTTCTTTTGTCTCAGTTTTTAATTTTATTGAGGGCCCTTACAGCTATTATCACTATCTATCTATCTATCTATCTATCTATAGATAGATAGATAGATATAGCCACCGTATCATACATATCTGTACATATGTTGCTATCATCTTTTTCAAAACATTTTCTTTCTACTTGAGCCTCATTGTTCCCTCCCTCCCATATGTCCCCATGATAATTTTTAATTTTTCTCCATATCTCTTTTTTATGCCTTATAACAACCACTGTCTCCTTGCATCCACTTTTCTGCCATCTTACCCCCTGGAAGGGGGATTACATATGAATTATTGTGTTCCCTTAACCTTCCTTAACACTCCTAGTATAGCTGCTCCCACTATTGGTCCTGAGATTTCTAAGATAAAACTTGGATCATGATAGTGGGTCGGGGGAGGGTGTTAAGGTCATTCCAACCTTCCTGAAAATACTCAGTCCATGTAAGAACTCTTGTTTTAGATGAAGCTCTTGTTTTACATGATGAAATCATGTATTTATTATTCCCATTGATGCTATAAAGGATCAATGAATTGGGAGGATGTCAACTAGGATACTGTTAAAATTTTTATATTAGGCTGACCTCAAAACAATTAATTTTTCCATGGCACAACAAGATCCTTTTTCTTTTCTTCTTTCTTTCACTGAAGGCACTCTAAAAAGTCTAAGACAAATGTATTTCTGGAAGAACTTTGACTGAAGTCATCTACTGATTGTACAAACAGGTTCAGACATGCTCTCTTTAGAATGAATATATCTGTGTATGAACTGGAATCATAATAGCAATACTTTTTGAGTTTCCCATATAAGTGCTATTGCATAGCAACTGGGAAACTTAATTCTCAAAAAGGAATCCATAAAAATAATAATTCAAAAATGATTAATTTTATTCAGCAAGTCACCGCATCTCCCAGTTAATAAACCTTTGAATTACATACATAATGAACTGCTGGTAATGGAAAATGCCCTTGGACAAGCTATGTATGGTACCTGATGCTGCATTCAGAGAAGGGCATTTGGGAGTGAGGGTGTGCTATAACTGCATCTGTTGAACATAGTCCTCAGAGTTCACTGGACACCAGCTGCTCTTCTCAATCTGAGCAGCTCACAAAGTGCTGGGATATTTAGCAGTGAACTGTCATTGATTAGCACTAAGGCTACTTGATGGAATAGCTATAGATCACCGATTTGGAGCCCGAAATAACTAAGCTTTCATTCTGGCAATAACCTTGAGTAACCTTCTAAACCTCCACTAGACCTTTGTGTAAAAAGGGGATAAGATGCATTTTCAAAGCAGAAAATGAGTGTAATCGTGCTTTCTTACAGGGGCCGCTCTATAGATGGTAGCAATAAAATAGGAAACAACTCCCAAGGGTCAAGGAAAACCCTATCTTCTGGCAAGAGCATTGCCCTGTTTAGGAAATCCACTCGGAATGGAATTAAATTCAGTGTGCCCAAGAAATAATACCAGCGGGGATATGCAATATGGGTATATTGTTTAAGGCATGTGTCTTCAAATTGAGGAGAAAAAGGCTCAGATGAAAACTGAGCAGGCAGAGTCCTTCGTGAAAGCAACATTTTCAGGGGATCTAGGTGGGGGTGGGTGGGGGGTGAGGAGAAACCCAAACCCAAACCCCAAACACTCTTTTCCCAAGCAATTCAAGCTTTCTCTTTGAGCACATTCTAGGGGAGGCATGATTTGAGTATGTGCTCTTAGGCATGGTACAACATTTTGCTTGGCTAAATGTTTCTTCACCATACTATTAATTTGCTATCATGTGACAAGGAATCAGTTATGTTTTTAAATGTTTAACTTTTGCTTCAACTCGGAGTACAGATTGAAGGAAAACTCTAGGTAGTCTGGTTCAATTCGAATGTACTGACCCTTTCGATCAAACCATCACTGCAGCGGTCTACTGTTTCAACATAGTTCTTGTTGGCAAAGCTTTGTTGGTTTGCCTTCACCACATGTACTCTACGTCAAGGGATCCAGATTTTAGCCTTTCCAATAACGTGCATTTGTCCAGTGACTGCAATTGTTTAAAAACCCTATCTCTCTTCTCTCATTACATATATCTCTCCCTTACCTGGGTCTAAATTTCCAGGCAGGCTGGACAGAAAGTAGCCATCAGCTTTCCAGTTCAAGAAAAAACAATCTTTCCAAATAAGGAATATCTCTCTTCCTGGTCTTGGTTTTGTTCAGCCATGTCTCTTACAACGTAATTCTGAATTCAATACCTTAACTGCATTGGTCTTAACCACTTGACTGTTTGTTTTGTTTGTTTGCTAGTTCTCCATGAAGCTAGACTGTCTAGTGTGGAACAAGAGTCACAATGAAGTCATCACAGCCCAAATTACAGAATTAGAACAAGTTATTTTTCCCAATGTCTGCAGTCTTTCCAAGCTTCTCCTTAACAGCTAACATTTTGTTGTTGTTTGTTGTTTTTCCCGGTGCCAGCTGCCCTCAAAAATCTCCTAATTGGGGGAAGAGAGAGAAATAGTCCCAGAGTACTAGAGCAATTGTTTTTCAATTTGTTCTTGCCTTTCTTTCTGCTTCCTCTTCCCTAGAATTTGATTGTCGTTTAGCAAGTAGGGGGAGTCTTGGTAATACAGATGGGAGCCTTATAAGAGGGACTTGGATCAATTTAAGGCAGAAGGTGAAAAAAATGTAAGGTTATAGAAAAAGATAATAGTGAGGTAGGAAAAAAATAAAAAGACTATAGATTCTCCAAACTGAGTATAGGCTTCGCAAGGGAAATCAGCCATTTTAAACATGAGCATCTCTGAAACGTGGAGCTGTGTCTGCAGGATGCGGCGGTTTCTCTCACTCCCTGCATCTGTCTTCACATCCCCAAAGCACAGCCCTCTTCCCCACATCCACTCAGTGAGCAAAGTTACTCATTCACTCTAAAACGCTGTCTACCGTTCTTGATTCCTCCCTTAAGCCAAGTTCCTAATAAATGATTCTGTTTCTGCAGAGCCAGCTCCTTTACGTGCTTCAATCTTGACTCCCACTTCTATGGTCTGGGTCCTGGATGCTTTTATGGACTGATGTAGCCTCTTCATAGCCACCCTGATTCCAGTTTTACCTCCTTCCAATCCAGTCTCTTTCAATTTGGCTTCAGGGATTTTTCTACAGGAAGGATCAGAAAACTAAGTTCCTCATGTCTGTTCTGCTATCTATTTTAGTATTTGTATATTTTTTTACATCTATAAATGTATTTAGTGGTTTTGTAGATATACAATTCACATATCACACACTTTGATAGTGAAGTTGCTTTTAGAAAGAGTTGTATATGTATCATCTCAATCCGTTCGAGTGCACCTCCTTCCTCCTGCATTCATTATTTACTCTGCAATTCTCCTCTCCCTCCCCACCCCCCATCCCTTAATAAGCCATCACATCAGTTATTGCCCCTATGCATCAACTCTTGTGCCTCACAAGCTGGGAAACCTAACGCATACAAAATGAAAACCCCCAAATAATAATAATAATAAAGTTAAGATAAAAATAAAGAGTAAAGACCACCAACAGTATTAAGATAAGTCAGAGAGAAATTTTCTATTGTGGACTAAGTGAGAATTTTTTAAACCTAGAGTAAAATCAACTTGGCTCAAGAGGGGAGGTCTACTGACCAGGTGTCATATTATTCTGTGTTTCATCTCCATAATCAAATTCACAATAATCTCTGTCTGATGGCAAAGGGGTTCTTGTCCTGTGATTATGGCCAGAGGCATAACCCAAATCAGTACTCTATAAATAGATTTAGGGGGCCCACTTTTCTCCATTGCATTCTACAAACTGGGTATTCACAATGTAAACTCTGATTATTTCTCCCTTCATCATACTGGGATCTTGTCATTATAATCGTTGAATCCCACTGGTGTGCTTCAACAAGGACCCAAACCTATCAAATGGGACTCAAACAGCCTCTTCAACAAATGATGTGGGACAAACTGGATTGCCATATGCTTACACCAATATTGGATCCTTACCTGCAGCAGAAGCACAGGCTCCTAAACAGGACTCACAGAGGCCTCTGGAATCCCAGCTCTTCCTTGAGAGCCTTACCTTTACAGAGTTGATGCTTTCTCTGTCAAATATGGAACCTCTCACTTTTGTGTCAACTGCATTGCATCCCTTTGAGTGAATTCCTGAGGGTGCTAATGAGCTGAAGTCATTGTTTCATTAGTATTGGCTGCTGTTTGTGCCTAAATTGCAAGCTCTGAATTTCAAGCCCCTTGTCATTTAGAAAGAGACTGCTCTCTTTCTATCTCCGGTGCATCTCACAGTGTCTCCTTCTTAATGGAGGCTTAATAAATGTTGGTTAAATAGATGAAAATATTTGATTTCTAATAATAAGATTCGGCTGAGCTCTGGTGGCATAGTGGTTGTGTGCGGGACTGCGGCCCACTGGGCTGGAGGTTCAATTCCTGCTCATAGGAGCAAAGGCTGGGCCTCCTACTCCCACCACCAGGGCAGTGATGCCTAAAAAAAAAATAAATAAGATTCAATAACAATAGTTTAGGGTAAAAGAGGATATTGCATATGATAAAAACATTCTATGATAAAAATATAAGAATATAAATTATTTTCAAATATATTGGTATAACTCTTTGCAAAAAATACAAACTTTTCAGTGTAAAGACCTGACAACATTTCTTTAAATGCAAAAATAAATTGGTCTTATGTGGCTGGATGATACACCTAACAAATATTTGAACAACTCAGTTTGACATTTTTTTGCTTATTATCATGTATCCATGACCATTAAATTTTTCAGATAAAGGTTATTCACAGATGTAGTGTTATAGGAATAGAAAAAAGTAGCACTTCATGTTGCTGAACTATGTTATATATTCTACCTTGGCTGGGGGAAAATATTCAGTGTGGTATTTTAAAACTTCTGCACGATATTTTGCACTTATTTGGTCAGTCAAGAAATAAGCTATGTGCTTCCTCCTCACATAGAAATTAACAAAATAATCATAATCAGCATATCTCTTTGGTTCCAAGGAGATATTTCACTTGGTGAGATGTCAGTTTTCAAGCATATATGTACCATAACTAAGTTTAAAATACACTGTTAAAATTTGTAATATAAAAATGACTTATCTTTTAACATCTCCACCTAGGAAAAAACCTAGATTATCTTACATGATTTTTTTCATTTCTTTCACCCCAAACTGTTTGGGTTGATAAAATAAATATGCAGGTGTGTGTATGTGTGTCTTAAATAAAGGAAGTTTTGTTTCTGACTGACATGACATTGATCCAAAAAGAAAAACAAACTCTTGGTGGTTTTCCTTTTTTACAGAATGCTGTGAAAATTTGCCCCAAGGTTTAGCAAAATTGCTTTTCTCTTTTGTCATCACCTGTAAAATCCATCCATTCTCATTTCTGAGTCTAATTCGGTGAGGGGTCATTCTCCATTTTGAATTCAATTTGCACATTGCCAATTATGGCTAAATTGATGGGTCATCTCAGAGGCCCAAACTCGCAGGGTTTTCACCACAGCTTTTAATCACTCTTTGACATATTTCTTTCTGAAATTTTTCACTTGATTTTTCTCTGTGATTATTTTGCTTTACAGAGTAGTAGGTTTTCTCTCAAATCAAATCTTTAATTATATATATATATATAGAAAAAAAATGTTGCTCATAGGAAACACTAAAAGCTTTCCAAGAGTCCAGCTGAAGGAGTTTTTGTTCACACACATCATGAAGTGCCTGTGAGCTACTTTGTTACATTTTTCCTTTGTGCAAGGCTCTCTCTCTCTCTCTCTCTCTCTCTCTCTCTCTCTCAGCTTGAGGTAGGCACGTAGGCCTCCTGTGTGTCATGACCATCCTCTCTGTGTGAGTTGCCTGCTGAGAGCAGCGTTTCCTTTGGCACACTGTGCACAAAGGTCTGCTCTTTACGAAGTTAACAGGTAAGAGAGGTTGGTATTTGAGGCAAAATGTTTTGCTAGAAGGCTCCTCGTGGCTGACATTTGCTTTCCTTCCAGATCTCACTCTGCGGTTGCGGGCCTCGGGGGCCCCACGCGCAGCCCATCTGTCGAAGCAGACTTGTGCCCAGTGGACTCGGAGGAGGTTGAACGGGACGAGGAGGGAATCTTTGAAAATTCCTTTTCAGAATTTCTTCTTTCCTATGGCATGGCGCCACATCGTTTGGGTGAACATGGCCGTCATCCTGAGCAAACTGACACCATGCCATGAGAAAGAAGTATTTCTATTTCTGTTGGGAACGGCGTTCGCTTTCATGCTATTGCTTGTTTGTTTTTCTATTCAGTGACTTGCATCACTGGTTATCAAAAAGCAACGACATTTAACAAGTCAGTTCGGTGTGGACCTATCATATATAAAGCACGCATGATGCAAAGTCATAAATAAGCGATGGAACTCCGACTTTATTTCTTCCTTCAAGGTGGTTCCATTTGCAATGACTGGCAGAGCTAAACTACCTCCGTAGATCATTATACAGAGAATAAGATAAATGTCATTTGATCAAAACAAACAAAAAACCATGCCCATTGTTGTGGATCCTGACTCATAGTCAGCCTGTCTATCACTGGACAGAGTAGATCTGCCTTATCAGGCTTTCCAAACTGTACTCTGCGCAGAAGCAGATGTCTATGTCTTTCTGCCACGGTGAGTTTGAACTTGTAACCTCTCAGGTAGCTGCTGAGCAGAGTAGCCACTGTTTTGCCAGTGCTCCCTCATATATATCCATACAATTAGGCAGCTATTAAAATGGACACCATTGGTACTTCCATAAGGTATGGTGCCTTTTCTCTCTATTGGTCCTTGTAGGAGAGTACCCCATTTCACTGGGGAAGAGATTGGAGAGGTGCAGAAGTGATGGCCCAGGGTCTAATGCTTAGTCAGGGATAGAGCTGAGTCAGGAATTAAATTTGGTTTGTCTTGTGTCCAGATCTATGATATTTACCCAAATGCAACAGTGCACACTGAAAGCAAACTAGAAAAGGAGAAAACCATGTTCAAGTCTATGACAGATTGCTGCGTCCACCAGTGATGATGCTGTCCTGGTGTCGAACTGTGGCCTTCACCAAGTTTATTGCCAGCCATCTATTGACAGGATTTACAGTCCATTAGAGACAGCTGACTTTGCTCTGTTTCATCATACCAATCTTTATGTATTAGAATGAAAGTAACGAAAACTACTACCTCATGAAGCCGAAAAAGAACACACTTTGGCTCAGACCCTGTTGACTTGATGAATGCTGCAAGCAGCTGTCTTTCCCTCGACTTGTTAAGTGAGAACATGAAATTGTTTGCCTAACCATTGTAAATCAGGTGTTCTGCTACTTCCAAATGAACAGAAACTTAAATAACAAAAAAAGTCTATCTTTAAACTTTGTATTTAATTTCCCTCATCACTTGTCAAGCATCCATAACTCACGTGCCCCCTTACTTTCCCTGGCAAAACCTCAGTCTTGAATCATTCCCAAACACCCAGCCCCCCTCTATTTAAGATCTCCTCCAGCTACTGGGGAAATTTACTCAATTCTGAACTGATGGCATTTTCAATAGGTTGATGCCACTTTCTTAGCTTTATACAAGCAACCCTCTTCCTGTGTCAATATAATCATATTTCAGTTTCCAAATAAACCTATTAATATTTATTTCCTGATTTAGCCCAGGTTCTCTAGACAGAGAGAGAAAGATTTTTCAATAAGATGACAGACGATTCACACAATAGTAGAAGCATGCAAATATGGTCTGAGTCCAGGCAGGGGTCAGGTCTGAAGCTGGAGGTTTCTCCTGAGATGCTTAGCTTCAGGGCTGATGAACCCAAGGTTGGCAGAAATGCTACAAACAAGATGATTCTAAGGATATAAGCCTAAAATAAAAGTCAAATGGCAGACCATTCAGGCTCCTGGAATCAGAAATCCATGTGATAAGCCATAGGCTCATGTCCAAAGCACCAGAGATCAATGAATCATACTTAGGATCCAGACATAGGAAACAGCAGGCAACTTTTTCTATAGCATCCACTTATACAGGAAGTAGGCTACATCCCCCCAGATATCCTTTCAAATGCATCAGGGTTGTAATCTGAGTATGAAGGTTACATTCCAACTCAATATTCCAACTGATTGGCCATTCAGCACAGATCTCATTATGGAATTGATTACATTTTGTTACCTAATATCATGGGAGATTAGTAGGCTTTAACTGTCTAGCCTCTGAGAACCTTGGCCCAGTCAAGTCTGCACAAAACCTTATAATCACATTTCCCTATCAAAATGTTAGGTCAAATTTTTTACCAATACTCATAAAATAGTGGGCACTATACGCATTTTTAAAATTTTAATGTAATATGAATTATATAATATCAAGATTTTACAGACTAGATCATTGGTTTTCCATTTAACATTCATGTAAAGTTTGTTATATCTCACTCATTGCAATCCCCTCAAAATAACATTCACCTATTTCCTTCCTGTGTTTCCTCTCATTCCTCCTTGCTCTCTAGACTTCATGAACTTTATCTTTGGGTAAATGCTACTCTTTTACTCTCTAATGGTTGGGGATTGTAGGTGTGCATCCCACCCTAAGGTTATTGTTCCTCTTATAGACTGCCTTCAATTGGCTGAGAACTGAACCATGAGGTGAGCTCAGGCCCAGATCAGGCCCAGGGGGAGAAGGAACCAGACTCAGAGCTGCCACCACTCTCTGTCTGACCAGGATGCTGGGGTTTTTTAAGAACTTTGAGTTTTGTTTGACATTGTTCTCCCACTCCATCCTCAACCTTCTAAGTGAGACTCTCAGAGCAATTGGGAATGGTCGCCAGGCACTATCTAGTTCTTCTTGTCTCGGGATTTGGGGTCCTGGTGTTCACCGGTCCCATTCATCTATTGAGCTCATTCTTTCCATGGGTCTTCATTTTTCATCATGTGTCTTGCTCTGAAGGGGGAGATCAATAGTGGCACATCTAGTGGCTAATCCCTTATTTCTACAACTCCAGTTGCATCTGCTCCTTTTGCCATCAGCTACGTGAGTCTGAGGAGGGACTTAAGTCACACTTACAGACTTGAGTTGGACTGGTCTGGGATACCTGCGAGACGTAAAGTTGCTTCTTAGTATAAAGTTATTTCTTATACTTACATGAGTGTCAACTGGAATTGTTTCAACAACCCAGCCCAACAAAAAACACCTTCCTTTTGTTTCCCTTCTCTGGTCTGTGACCATCTCTGATTCACGTCTGCCCTTGTTCCAGTCAATCCCCACATTCTCACAGAGGAATTTTCTATAATAGAAATGCATCGGTACCATTTGTTCACTAATATCCTTCAGGGATTTTCCAGAGCTTTTAGGATTTAGTCCAAACTTTTAGCTTGGCCTTTCAGGACCTTGCTTAGTTATCTAATCTTTTCTCAAGCGACTCTATCCTTCCTCCTACCCTCATTTCCATTTACCATTAAAGAAGTCGTTGTTGGCAGTCTATGATGCATGGGAGTGAGTATCACTAAATCCTGGGGTGAGAGATGCTGTATGAGCCCTCTTCAAGATTAAAGTCACGCAGGGGAGACAGACCATCAATAAGCGAAACAAGATTTATCTGTGATGAGTAAGATAAAGCAACTGATTCTTATCCTATCGAGTGATGATGAAGAAGAGTACCTTGTACTCTGTGATCTGGCAAGGTCTCGCCAAAGAGGTAATATTTAAGCCAAGGATGAAGCGAAGGAACCAGCCAGGCATAGTGTTTGGGTACAAAGAACAGCAAGGATGAAACATGCTCAATGGGACACGCCTCCAGCAAGTCCTCAGCGTTGCCGGACCAGTGCAGTAAACGTCTAAGTGGAGAGAGGGGGGTGTTCAAGTGAACTGTTTGCCATCCCTCCCCCACCCCCAAAAGCACACTTTGTAAACACACTTCCAATAATTGTCATCTTAAAAAAAAAAAAGTTAACTTTGAGGTTAAATTGTAGTCATTCTTCAGATTCCTTTAGAAAGCAGAGCTTTCCTGCCATGCGAGAACCATGTTCTGCCCACTCTGACAGACAAGGAAGAGGACGGGTAGTGCAGGAAGTGACAGAGATAGGAAGTGACCTCAAGCCTCGTGGGCGGCAAAGCTTGTGCAGCCCTGATTTTGAGAAACATGCTCCCCGGAGCACCTCGTTCAGGTTCCCGCACCTGGGTCTGCCCTGGTGAGGCAGTGGATGAGCACTCCGCTCCTAATCCGGAAGTCAGGGGTTCAAACTCTCTAGCCGGTCCATGGCAGCAAGATGTGGCCGTTGACTTCCCTAAAGATGAAACCCCAAATCCAACTGTGTTAGACAAACTGTCTTGTCTACAGATGCAAAAAGAGTGACTCAGGTATATGTATAAGGAAGAATTTTATATCAAAAAGTAGCTTCATATGAAAAAATCAGTTTAACCCCTACCAAGTCAAGCCCACCGTCGGATGCTGGCAAAACCCTTCTCCAGAGTCCCATAGCAGCTGGCAGAGAGCTGCAGGCCGATCCCACCAAAAGCTAAAATGGGCAGTGGCGAGATCTTTGGCCAGGGCTTCAGAGTATGTGCACCCAAGGTCAGTGAGCACATGGCAGGGCCCAGCCAGCCTCACAGAGATTGACTTCCAGCATTAAGGACCCACATAGGGCTTCCCCTGGAGATGGGCACTGAGTCCCCGCAAGCAGGACGGCGAAGGGGTAGGAGGGGAACCCTCTCTGCTGATGACACGGTGACCGCCTCCTACAGCCAAAATTAATGTCACAGTTGGCTGCTGCCGCCAGCAGAGGGCACCACCCTATCTGCAGGTATTCTTCAATTTCTGGAAATATCCTTAGAATCTATTGTGGCTTCGAGGAGACTCACCGCACGCATTTTGGATTGTTTTCCAGGTATTTGCGTGCCTACCTTCACCTCATAACAATTTGAAATCCGCCCATGTGTCACCTCCGGAATTTGTTACCAAGAGAGACTGTCAGGTCTCCTGGTCCCTTTTAGAGGATAAAGAATGCTCTGTAGCTTTTACTTATTACATGTAATAAATGAAAGAAAAACAGTGAATGCCATCAATGTATAAAGCCTTGCAGAAACCTTGGAGAAGCACTCTGGTGCCATCATGTGGTCAAACGCAGTATTAAAAAATTCTTCGACCTGCTGTTCTTCAAGAATACTCTGTGCATACCATTTCTAATCCATTCACTTACTGAAAATTTAGCTCCCCCATTACCCTTGTCAAGGTGAATTTTTATTATGACATAAATCAAGGGGTGTCTGAGAAATTCATTTAAAGGACATTTAAATTTTTAGACAAGTCTCTCTCTCGCTCTCTCTCTCTCTCCCACCCACCCACCCACCCCTTTAAATGTGAATAGGAGGGAAAACCAGACTTACAAACTTCATTTCAGAATGTTCATTAAAAGAATCTTGTTGACTAAATCAGTCACTTGGTTCCATCTCCAAGGCCACAGCCTTGGGACGCGTACCTGTGTGTTCGAATCAACTCCTTCTGATTCCATTTGGATTTGCAAACAGTGGGCGGTGTCTCCTTGGGGGAGGTGCTGGGCTCAGTGCCTTTGCCCCACCTAACCACCCACCGCCCTTGATACTGGCTCATCACCCACAGCCCCACGGACATCAGCGTCACCCCGGTCCCACGATCTTCCTAGCAGAGACGTGCCCTTCCTTGGGTGCAGGGCCTTTCCCACCGGCTACCTGCTATCGGTTCTTACGTGCCAAAGCACGCAGATGGGACTATTCCCGTTTCCACGGACATCCAAGCCCTTGTGCTCCAAGCCTCGAAGTTACCATGCTGGAGCAAGCCCTGTAAGTCTGCCATTCGCTGGCAAGTCTTTCTCCCGTCCTGTGGCCTTGGCCCGGCCAGGCTCAACCCTGCCTCCATGACCGCACAGCGGTGCCCACAGCGAAGAGTCCACTGCCTTTGTCCTCCTCTGGTCTGCGCCCACCTGTCCGTCTGTCTTCTCGTGGTGCTGCGAGGGTGCAAAAGGGGAAGGCCCAGATGGGCTGACAGAGGCTTCAGCAGTGGGCCCCAGCACAGCGGCTGAGCGGACGCGGCCGTGCTCCCTTGGCGGTCCTCATGGGACCTGCTCAACGGCACCGAACCACCAAGACCATGACCCGTCCCTGCAGCCCAAGCACGCCCAAGCTTCCGGAGCCGGGTCTTTGCGCACCGCCTGCACCCGCAGCTCCTGCCTCGATTCACCAGTCTGCTGAACGCCCCTCCTGCTGAACGCCTCGAATCCCAGCCGAGCCTACAGTCTCAGCAGATAGGTGACCATGTGATGTTTGTGGCAGACGTCGCGGTCACGGCCTATGGTGACGCCCTGTGGTATAACGTCTCACTCACCTTTGTGTGCCCCCAAAGTCGCGGGAGGTTCCCGCATCTTCACACACTTCACACACTTTGAAAAGCTTTCTCTCATCGGTGTATCTGAGAAGGAACGCTCATTGAGTTCTTCCGTGATGGGAAATAAAATGTACCCATACACATCACTCCAACACGTAGCTTGACGTTACTACCTTGTCATGTTACATACATGACATTACTACCTTGTGTATAGCATCTAAATGTAGTGTTTAGGTACTTGTGTGTCTACCATTTTGCGATGCAGAATATATTTATGTGGTTTTGCATTAAAAACACTGAAACAAAAAAAGAGGCATAGCTTTAGAGTCTGGTGTCCTTCTGGGTATCCAGAAAGTAATTTAACCTGTGCACCTGAGTGAGTTAATTCGACATTATGGTTACTTAATTCTCCCTTGAACAAACTAGTACAAGTTTCCCTATAGGTAAAAGAAGGACTCTCCATTGCACACAGATGAATAGAACTGGTCTATACCTCTCAGTGTTTATGTATTCTAAAGGTAGAGGACAAGAGACTATTAGATATTTTCCTATATTCATGCTCCCTTAAAAGATGCTGCCTTATGATCATGCATATCTTTTGCAAGCAGAATATAAGAAAAGTCCTTTTCTTTAAAAAGAATCATCTTCTGTGACAAATTTAATATGGTTTAGTGGAATTGGAGTTATAGAATTGAGTTCCAATATTGCTTCATGAGGTATTATTACTATTTCACTCCAGTGGAAATGTTGGTATATAAATGCCAGAAGTGGCATATGTGGGAGTGGGGTGGGGGTGTATGGTGACATGTGCTGGTGTTGATTCATGAGAGTAAACCTTAAGTGCTGGAAAAAGATCTCTAAATACTGTTTGTCTCTTGTCGATGTGCTTCATAAAGCTCAAGAGCCCTGCTTTCCTTCCTTGCTGACTTCTCTCTCAGTTTTCCCCCCCCCCTGGTTTTCTTTCTGTTCCTGTTTTCTTCACTCTGATTTCTACTAAAAGAAGCAAGGCCCATGACAGCGTAAGCAGGGTGGACTGCTTCATTTCCTGTGGGTTCCCCTGGCTGGTCGGGTTGTACTCATGTGCCACAAGTCAACCCTGATTCAGAAGGACCATGGAGCACACGGCAAACCTGTGCCCTGGGTTTCCTGCTGGGTACAGAGGGGCCTGGGTGGCGCAGCGGTTTAAGAGTTGGGCCGCTAACCCTGAGTTCAGCAGTTTGACAGCATCAGCTGCTCGGCGGGAGACAAAGGAGGCTTTCTAAGCTGGAAGAGAGCTATGATCTTGGAGGCCACCGACGCTGTGCTGCCCTGTTCTCTAGGGCTCTCTTGAGCTGGATTCCACTCCAGGGTAGTGAGCAGTCTTCGTGGGGCCTGTCAGGGGGGTTTCTTCCTCAGAGCAGCTCCTGGGTTCAACTCGCTGGCCTGTTAGTCAGCAGTCAAGCACTGAACCCTGCTCTGGCTGCAGGACAAGCATATTTGTAACCAGTCTATACTAAATTTGGTGTATTTTGTAATGTCAGTTTTTTGTCATTGTTGGCAAATAGTTAAAGATGAATCCAAGCCTTCAAACTAATTTTTAAATTGCAGACATATAATCTGATCATCCAGGGTCCAAACATATCAGTCAAGTATTGATTTCACAAGGGGATGATTCAGGAGGCAGGGCGGGTGTGCAGTAAAGCAGAGACGGGAGGTTTCATCAGCAGTGCTGGACGGGACATCAGAGACGTCACTGGTGGGCCATTTCAGTCATGTGTTTAATTCATCAAAGCAGGGGTCCTACCTTCCCTCTGTACCTCCCTGACACAGTTACTCTAAGAGTGAAAAAAGGGATCCAGGTGTTGCATTCAAAGATCAGAAAAAAAACGTAAAGTGCAATAATGGTACAGGTATAATTATTTATGAGACCTTGAAGAAATCTTAAGAGGAACTCTCCATTTCTCGCCTTTCCCCCTAGCAATAGCCCAAGCTAGTTCATCTTCCAAGAGTAACTCTATTAAGCTTTCAGTAATCCTTAAGAGGAAATAAAGTGTGCATCTCTTACATCCACAGATTTCTAGAATTCGACAGGGCAGGACACAGTTCTTCTGCTTTCAAGCTGCTGTCACACCTCTTTGACAAGTTCGCCTCTAAGAAGCCAGTGACAAAGCCAGGTCCAGACCTCAGCTCTGCAATTAGGGAACCATGTTGGGTACTAGTCACATGATGCTATGTAAGACCAAGTCCAGTTCCTCAAGGAGTTGATGATGGGAGAGGTCTTTATGTAAATGTGGACTTGGAAAGTAGGGCCATCAAGGCAAATGGCCCCACACCTCCCAGCCAGTGAATGGAAGAAGAGACTGCATATCAAGCCTGGCCTGAGTCTAGGGGCCTCTCCAGACTATCATCCTGCCTCCCATGTCCGAGATCCAACCCTGAAGTTCTGAATTGTGTCTATCATTGTCGTATATGATATACATCCAAGGTATCTGTATAATCACAAGATTCTGTTGTTGCTAGTGTCAGCAGTTGAGTCATTTTCGACTCATCACTGCTCATTAAGATGACAGACTAAGCCATAAGGCTTTCTAGGCTGTTATCTTTGTGAGAGCAGATTGCCAGATGTTCCTCCTACACAGCAGCTGGACGGCTCCTTTCTGTAGGTTGGTACATCTCTAGCCATCTGTTTCAGTCTGGGTAGACTAGAGAAACAAATCCAGACATATTCATATGTGTATAAGACAGAGCTTTATATGCAGGAGCAATTGAATATTGAGAAAACATCCCAGTCCAGTCCAGATCTAATCCATAACTCCAATATTAGCCCATATGTCTGATACCAATTTGTGAAGTCCTCTTCTGACTCAGGTAACATATGCAATGATGCCAAGTGCAGGAAGATCACAGGCCAGGGGGTGGTAAGTCTTGTGAATCCAGGGCGGTGTAAGCATCTCAGGACTGGTACAGGGCTGAATGTGCTTCACAAGCTTCCAGGGCTGCAGCAGGGTAGGTTTATGTGGCTTCTCCTCAGGGATTTCTCACAGGAAGTCAGCCTTTTCAGTTGACAATCTCCAAGGAGTGTGTCAAGACAAAGATTGTCTCCTGTCTCCAAGGAGGAAAAACCCAATTTCCCAGAATTTTTAGGAGAAAGCCATGCCCACACAGAGACCTCATTAGCTATGATCTGATTGACAGACTAGATTCTACCCTTTCATTCTTCATCCTCTCAAGACCCAAACTGGCACCAGATGACCTAACTCCCACACCATCCTTCTAACCTGAATGTGATATGAAGTCTCGGCAAGGAGTAGGGTTGCAGGGATTGGCATACTTGGCCTTAAATCAGTACATTTTCTCCTTGGTCAGCTTAACCTTTCAAACTCCATTCCCTCCTCTGTGAGATGAGTCATATGCCCTCGTAATGGGTATGACATGTAAAGGGAACACAGCCATAAAGGCAGACTGGAGATACTGGCCCCACTCAGGATCCCAATAAAAGTGCGTTTCTTTCCTTTGCATGTGCATTCCAAGAAAACAAACTCTTTGGCCCCATTGGATAGAAATACACATTTGAAAAGCAGTCTCAAATGGAGACGCAATTTTATTATAATTTATGGTACTGGACTACGAGCT
Organism: Nesogale talazaci; assembly: GCA_004026705.1. Classification (NCBI taxonomy): domain Eukaryota; kingdom Metazoa; phylum Chordata; class Mammalia; order Afrosoricida; family Tenrecidae; genus Nesogale; species Nesogale talazaci. Next base: position 7,004 of record PVJH01002612.1, on the reverse strand, counting down.
ACAAGATAGGTAGTTCACACTCATGGAGCAGGCTTACCTCGGAAGAGAGGCCTGGCTCTAAGCTTCTGAAAGGTCACAGCCTTCACAGCCCGATGCCACTGTAATAGTTCTACTCTGCAAACCTGGGCTTCACCCATCATTCAATAATGGATGTTTTAAATTGATGTTAAAGATTTTATTTTTTACCACACTTCTAGATTTACAGAGAAAATTGACTATACATATATAGATACAGAGATAGTATCCTTACACATACACAGTTTCCTCCATGAATAACTCTAACATAAATGCCATTCGTTTTTTGTTAATGTGCCAATCCTGATAACAGTATTAACTGAGGTCCACAATTTGTTCACAATTCCTTAGTTTTTCACCTAAATATCCTTTTGCTATTCCAAGATGCCAGCCAGGATTCCACATCCTTTTGACATCTCACTGTTTTTCTTCAGTTTCTCTCGGCTCTGATTTTTTTTTCTCATGACTTCCTTGGTTTTAAATGACTTTTACCATTTTTAAATATGCTGGTCAGGGATCTTGTAGGATGTCTGTCTGTTAGATTTTTTTATCATGTTTTTCTTATAATTAATCTATGCTGTAACTTTGGGGCAGTAAGACTACAGAGGTAAGGTGGCATTTTAATCACATGACTTCAAATGAACAAGACTGACAGGTGTGTGTATGACTGATACAGTTGCCCCTGATCACCTGGCTGGAGCAGCGTTTGGAAAGCTTCTCTCCTGGAAAGACCTGATCCCTTCCCTTCCCAGTGCTGGACTGCACTTTTAAGATCATCCATCATGTGGATCTTTCTTTATAGGAGATTTTTCTTCCTCTCCCACTTCTTTGTTTACTCAGTCATTCATTTGTATTACTAAGGACTCGAAGATATTCATTTGGAGATTTTAATTCCGCATTGTTTTTAATCTGTGGACAGAATTTTTGCATTTGGGGCTATTGAAATATCTGTCCCTTGGTTCCCATGCAGTTTTGAAATAACTTTTGAAATACCCCATCAGTGATGGTTTTGATCTCTTTTGTGTTCTGTTTTTGTTTTTACAGTTTTATTTGGCTTTTGCACTCCTTTGCTTTCTAACTCTAGAAGGTGGCCAGACTCGTCTCCTACTTCCTGGGCACAAAATCAGTCAATTCTCCAAAGAGCCAGTTTATTTACTTATTTGTTTATTTAATTATTTGGAGAATGAGCTCAAATATTGTCTTGTTTTATTACTATTTTCTTTATGTCACAGAGAAATATAGTGATACTCTAAGAAGACACCCCTGATTGCCTTTCTGAAACATTTTATTCTCAGAGTTTTATTCATAGCAGTGTCTCATGATTTAATTTATGTATCAAAAGGGATATTAAAATCCTAGACATTATTACATTCATCCAAGAGGTAAGTTATCTTTATGAAAAACAGGTGCTAAGATGTTTTGTTTTATCATTTGTCAGCGTTATTCCTACCTTTAGGGACTGGCAGTGGCAGTTTTTCTGGATGAACAGGGTTGTTGGTTCTGAAGACTTTTTATTCTTAAACTAGAAAATATGTGGACAAATGAGGATGCGATGACCCTAGTCATATATTTAATAACAATGATAATTAGATACGAAGACTATGATGTTAGAATTACAGAGGAGGAGGTTCCAAAATGTTTGTGAGACACTCCTGATCTATTTTAAATCTATTTCCCATTATCTTGTGCTGATCTATGAGGCAGAACAAAGCCACACATGTGTTGCACAAAGTCTGCATGCAAGCAGCCGTGATCTGCTGCAGGCAGGGACTATATGGCCTAGCTTCTTCTGGACTTTAAAAATCATAAACTCTAATGTTCCTATTTTGAGATAATAGGATTCCTTTCTTTGAGGCTGTTTTGTTCTTATCTTAGTTACATAAGCATAAAACCTTATGTGAGGTGGACAACTCTGTACTACTGCATACTACTGCTTGGTGTTGACTAGCACAAAGGTGAAAATCACAAGCACTATTTAAATGGCCTCTGCATAAACCAGGAATAAAAAGTGTAAGGTACTGTCTGTGCACGATGCTTAGAATAGCACTGCTCATGTCATTTTTAATATATGCTTATGAATCCATAGTGACACTGTACCAAAAAAAATGCTACCAAATGCAGATTGCTTGTATTTTCCAGTCGGTGCTAATTTAGTTATGACAGTAAAATTTACTATGCAAAATGGATTAAGCTCACTCTTTCTTTTGAAAGTGGTTGCAGACTGCCTTTATTTGTGAGCCCAATCCAAGAAAGACAGCTCTTGAAAAGATTAGGAGTTTATGAGTTGCCTTAGGTAAAGATGTTTATCAAATGAAGATAAAATTGAAATAGCTATGTAAACACAAAATTTGATTTAAGACCAGCAGAGTTGTGCTTATCTTACAGACTTACTGTGTGAAAACTCAAAAGTTCTACTTCACACATTCTAAAGATGAATCATTTTTAAAAGTTAAGTGGAATGCAGTAAGCTGTTAGTTTAAAACAGAGGAGGAGTATAACAAGTACCCTTGAAATCCCCTGAAATAGTTGTGCCTTGGTTCTTCCCAGGAATAATTAATTCTAAACAGAATAACAAAAATTAAGAGGAGTGTGGGACTGCGGCCCATGGCCTTGGTGGTTCAAATCCAGCAGCGGATCTCCAGGAGCAAGGCTGGGTAGCTCCCACGACCACCAGTGGGCAGTGATGCCAAAAAAAATTAAGAGGAAAGCTCACTGGTGGGTGGTATTTTCCTGACTTATAGTCATCATCATGGGGATAACAGGCAAGACACTAACTATTAAGTACCTTGTATGTCATAAAGAATTGAATTCTCATGACATTGCCACAAAGGAGTTGCTATTGTTATTAATAATGAAGCTATTTAGAGGAAGAGAAGTTAAATAAGTTAGAATAATTGGCAGTTGGATATAAGATAAAGTGACCAGATTTTAAGTGGAACACCATTAACCAGGTCGAGGTTGGGGTTTCTTGATTAAAAATTTGATCTATATGGAGCAACAAAAATTTTCATAGAAGGCAAAAATAGTATTGTAATATGTTTATTTTAATTTTTAAATGCCACAGGACATTGTTAAATTGTTAAAAAACGGGATGTCTGGTCACCTTAAAATTTGTAAGACCATCATTTACTGGAGCCTGTTAAGCCAAACTATCTAATAGTAACTGATAGGAATGATAGAAGGGGAAACATGAGTTAAATACAGCTGAGTTGCAGACCAGTGAAACAAAAGGAGTTATAAAAGTATCACCCTAGTTTTATCAGGTATTGTTATTTCTGAATCATGGAGTGTGTGTTTTAGTGACTAGAAGTGTTCCCCACAGCAATGGTTCCCCACCTGGACTATATTAAAAAATCGCCAGATAAAAATGCTATTTAAGATTATGCTTCCAGGCTGCACTCCTGGAGTTGCTGATTTAGCGCCATGGAGACCAACGCTCTGCATTCCCAAGTGGGTCTGCCCGAGGGTGGGTTGTGCTGGCTTCATTTCCGGGGCCCTGCTTTCCAAACACAGCAGTGCCTTGCTGAGAAAATGGATCTAAACCTCCTCCTTAAACAAGGAAAACCTTACCTTACAAAAACGACAAGCATTTGTAGATGTGACTAGCAACTAGACCAACAGCACCCAAAATGAAATCGAAGTGAATATGAGAGCCAGGTATGAATGGCTTTAAACCCATGAATGTCTTTGCCAATGATTGCAGGAGAAGCAGTAGTAGAAAACAGAGGACTGATGACGCCATGATTACAACATGGCTGCAAGCCAAAACGGGATCAGGTGTCAGGCATCAGAAGATCCCAAACAAGCAATCCTGTCGATGCAACGGAGGGGTTCAGAATGGAGACCCCAAACCCCTCTGTAGACAATTGGGCGTCCCCTCACAGAAGAGCCGCAAGGAAGGGACGAGCCAGCCACTGTGCAGTATAGCACCCATGAAACATACAACATTCCTCTAGTTCAGTGGTTCTCAATCTATGGGTTGCAAACCCTTTGGGAGTCAAACAACCCTTTCACAAGGGTAGCCCAATTCATAGCAGCAGTAAAATTACAGTTATGAAGTAGCAACAACAATAATTTTATGCTTGGGAGGGGGGGTCACCACAACAAGAGGAACTGTATTAAAGGTTTGCAGCATTACGAAGGTTGAGAACCACTGCTCCAGCTCTTTAAGGCTCTCCCCACTTCCGCTAACATGACCCCAGTTCTCCCTGACAAATCAGGCTAGACAGGAACGTTTACACTGGTACAGATAAGAGCTTTCAACACACAAAATCCAGGATAAAAAAAATCCCTCAAGACCAATAATGAGAATAGTGATACCATGAGGGTGGGGGGAAGATGGGAGGAGAAGGGTAGAACAAGGGGACCAATAGAAATAATTGATGTGCAACCACTTTCAGGAGTGGGGGTGGGGGTCAAACCACAGAAAAATGGATGAAGGGAGATAGTGGATGGTGTAAAATACAAAAAGGAGAATTTATAAATTATCAAAGGTTCGTGAGGGTGGGACAAAGATAATGTTTTGGAAATGATTATGGCAGCATATGTACAAATGTGCTGGAAACAAATGATGTATGGATTGCTATAAGAACCCCAATAAAATGATTTATAAAAATAAAATAATAATTATAGATCCAGATTGCAGAGATGCCTTCCACAGCAAGCACACTTAGACACGTTCTGTGATCAGCGAATGATGGCAGGCATCCCATTGCTTGGATTCCTTAAGGGAACCAATAAAAGAGCTCAATTAAAACAGTGACTGACGAGGGGACCTGCTGAGCCAGTTAATTTCAGGACAGAGAGGCCAGCTCTGCAGCTTACGGTGACCCATTTGGGTACCTCATAACATCACTAGAGGAGCGCTGGTGATGTAGTGTTTGCACATTGGGCTGCTCACCGGAGGATTGGCAGCTGAAAACCGCAAACACTTCTGACAGAAAGGGTCCCGGTCTTAGAAACCCATGAGTCTGGATGAACTTGGTGACACTGAGCCAGAGTTACTGAAATAGAGTCACGAGGGGTTGGAACTGACTCAATGGTCGTGACTTCATTTTTTGTTTTGTTTTTCATTTAAGGGGTAAACTTTTTGTTTGATTTTTGTTAGTTTGCTTTTCATTTTTTTTTTTGAATGACAGAAATTTATTTTATCACAGTCCTGGGGCCTAGGAGTCCAAATCAGGGTCTCAACATGCCCATTCCTCCTGAAAATTTTGAGAGAGAAACAGTTTTCTGCATCTCAGTCATTCCTGGTGAATGCTGATTATCCTGGGTATTTCTTCTCTGATGTGGAAAAGATCACATCCTCCCCCCCTCATTGCATGACATTGTCTTCTTGTATAGCTGTCTCTGATTTGGCAGTTTTGCTTCCCTTGTGGAAGATGCCACTCAGAAGGAATCAAGATCAGGACCTATCATACTCCAGTCAGACTTGGTCCTTTTTGCTGTGTGTCAGTCTGGGTAGACTACAGAGGCATTCACAAACATGCATATGTATATAAGAGGGAATTTTATATAAAGGGTAATTTTACATTAAGAAAACATCCCAACCCAGTCCAATCTAAGGGCATAAGTCCAATATTAGCTCATATGACTGATACCAATCTATTAGTCCTCTTCAGACTCACGAAACACATGCAATGATGCCAAATGCAGAAAGACCACAAGCCAGTGGGTAGAAAGCTTTTGGGTCCAGTGGTGGTGTAAGCATCTCAGAGTTGGAAGGAGTCTCCACATGGCTTCTCTAGGTCCAGGTTTCTGGCTGCATCAGGGTAGGTCCATGTGGCTTCTCCTCAGGGATGTCTAGCAGGGAGCCAGCCTTGTCAGTCGAGTGTCTCCTAGGGGTTGAGACAGTATTTCCTCCTTCCAAGAAGGAAGTACCAGATTTCCCAGAATTCTCAGGAGAAGACCATGCCCACACAGATCTCATTGACTATCTCCAGATTGATAGGCTAGACTCCACTCCTACACTTTTTTTTTCCCAATGGTTTTATTGGGGGCGTTTACAGCTCTTATAACATTCCATAAATCATTTGTATCAAGCAAATTTGTACACATGTTGCCATCTTCATTTCCAAATATTTTCTACTTGAGCCCTTGGTATAAGTTCCTCTTTCCCCTCCCTTTTTTTTCTTTTCTCTTTTTATAAATCATTCTACTGGGGGCTCATACAACTTTGAGTTAGTCCCAGAGAGGAATTATCTTCATGGTTCCAGACTCCTTTGCTTTTGAGGACAATCACTAGTCAGGATTTTCCAAGGAAATTGACTCTATACTTCTTTATGTCAGTCTGACCTTCTCTCTGACTACAAGTATCCTGAGTACACCAAAAGACTGGGTAGGGCTACTTTCTTCAGAGAAGTCTTTCCAAGTGTGGCCTAACCCCATTTAAGCTGAAGGTGGCATTAATCTCTTTAGAGATGTCTTTGACGCTAAATCCTAAACCCTCAAGAGGTCAATACTTGGCTTAAGGTAACTGCATTTGCAAACTCCATATTTTCCAAACAAAATAATCAAAACTTTAACTTCCCATATTGTTTCCAGAAAATAATTCAGTAAACTCAAAGGACATATCTGACTTCTATCTAGCCAAAGAAGTAACAATACCACGAGACACAAGTCAAACAAGCTTCTACTTTCCATCTTATGATTTGTTCCTCTAGTACCCCACTCTCAGTACCATAATGAGTTAGTCTGGATAGACTAGAGGAACAAATTTCAGAGACACGCATATAGGTATAAGGAAAGAGTTTATATACAAAAGAAATGTGACCCTAAATAGGCATCCCAATCCAGTCCAGTGCAAAGTCATAAGTCCAATAATAACCCATATGCCCGAAATCAGTCTATAAAGTCTGCTTCCGACTCAGGAAGTCACAGGTCAGTGGGTGCAGAATTCTGGCACTGGCAGGGGTCTCCCCATGGCTCCTCGCTTCCAGGGCTCAGGTCCATCAACAGCATGCCACTCCAGCTTCAGAGGTCTGTCTTCA